>OZ023249.1:1269362-1378362 GCA_964006365.1 Trididemnum miniatum
CTCTGTTTATTTTCGGTGCATTAGACGTTATGTATTTTGAACGTTTGCGAATTAATTGTTCAATACGGTTTTTTTTGAACTTGTTCGTTCTTTATTTTTAGGTTTTGCCTCGACTTGGTGGCAATATAGTCATCAATTCGGTTTGTGCTGAGTAAGGTCGCGCTAATCTTGTTTGAGATTTGTCGTAAAGGTCGCTCAGAATCAATATCACGAAGCTCACGAGAACAGGTTGCATTATATTGAAATTTTAACTGCAAAGTATTAATGTAGACATAACTACTGAAAAATTCAGAACGGTTGAAACAACTTAGAAATCACAAGTTTAGAAACGTAAACATTCAAAACAGTTTAGAGTAAAAAACGTTAAAAAAAAAGATTTTACTCGATTTTACGTCTTTTCATTGTGAGCACGTAACAATTTTTAAGTCATTTCTACTCATTTTAAAAGCGTAAAAATTATAGTTTTACTGGAACTTAAAGAAAACGAGTAAAAAAATTGAAAGCAAACGTTTTGGTTCTTTTTGTTGCTTCTCTTGTGTTTATTATGTTGACGGTAAGCATGATAAAATTCTGACGTTTGCAGTTTCCGTAAGCTTTGAAAGGTAAAATTATCAAACGTGACTTGTCTTTACCTGAGTTATTTTTCTCGATAACGTGTGAATTCTTGTTAAGTTGAAGTTGATATTACTTACCACAAGTATAAAATTATTATCAACTTGAATATACGTTTATGTTATTCACAATTGTGTGGAGCAAGACGCGGATTTGACAGTGTGGGACATACAAAAATTTAAGCACCTCCTCGCCGGCTCTTAGCGACTTGTAATTTTAAACGGTACGAACAATAGAAAGAAAGAGTTATTTTTCTCAATAACGTGTGAATTCTTTTCAAGTTGTAGTTGGTATTACGTACTACAAGTATAACATTATTATGAACTTGAATAATGCGATTATGAAATCGTAAAAATTGTGACAAAGTTAGAATAATAATCACTACGGTAGAATTACAGCAAATAAAATGAGTGTAATTACGAAAATAATTTAATTTGAGATAAAATTATATAATTACAATTTGTAAAACAATAGTATAAAGTTGTAATAATTGAGATAAGATGAAAGTTTTGAAAGATAAAATTATCAAATGTAACTTGCCTTTAGTTTTTTTTCCTCAGTAACCTGTGAATTTTTCCGAGTTGCAGTTGATATTACGTTCCAAAACTATAAAATTTTTATCAACTTGAATAATACGATTATAAAACGTAAAGTTAAAAAACTGTTAAAACTTTTGCAGAAAGATAAATAGAATTTGTAAAACAATAGTGTAAAAATTGGAATAACTGTGAAAATGTAAAGTTAAAAAAATTATTAAAACTTTTGCAGAAAGACAATTAGAGTTTGTAAAACAATAGTGTTAAAATTGGAATTACTGTGAAAACGTAAAGTTGAAAAACTATTAAAACTTTTTTTTGGAAAAACAATTAGAATTTGTAAAACAATAGTGTTAAATTGTAATACCTGTGAAAACGTAAAGTTAAAAAACTATTAAAACTTTTTTGGAAAGACAATTAGAGTTTGTAAAACAATAGTGTTAAAATTGGAATAACTGTGAAAACGTAAAGTTAAAAAAATTATTAAAACTTTTGCAGAAAGATAAGTTGAATTTGTAAAACAATAGTGAAACTATAAAATTTTTATCAACTTGAATAATACGATTATAAAAACGTAAAGTTAAAAAACTGTTAAAACTTTTGTAGAAAGATAAATAGAATTTGTAAAACAATAGTGTAAAAATTGGAATAACTGTGAAAATGTAAAGTTGAAAAAACTATTAAAACTTTTTTAGAAAGACAATTAGAGTTTGTAAAACAATAGTGTTAAAATTGGAATAACTGTGAAAACGTAAAGTTAAAAAACTATTAAAACTTTTGCAGAAAGACAAATAGAATTTGTAAAACAATGCGTAAAAAGCACGGGGTTAGCTGCTTCGTCGTAATAGAAAATCAAAAGAACTTGAAATAAAATTTTTTCAAAAAAAATTAAAAGCATCCTATCCAAACGCGAAACAATAAAACTGGGCATATCGATTTATAACAAACCGTTCGCTTCCTGGATCTGTCATAATATCTTTCATTTATAACGGGCTTCCTGAAATTCGATTTATAACGTGCGCTGTTACAAGTTTCAAAATATCAGCTTTTGCACAAGAATGAAGTTTTAAAAAAAAAAACAGCTCTTTCTTGCCTATTAAACTTTAGGGTCAAGCGAGGCATTAGCACACGAGAATAAATTTTGCTGAAAAGAAAATCAAAAGAAAATAAAATTTATTCAAAAAAATTAAAAGCATCTTATTCAAGCACGAAACAACAAGACTAGGCTGGGAGTTGAACCATTAACCTTATGATCGCGGTTGTCGTACACCCCAAACCACTGCACCAAGCTGTGCATTAGGCAATCCATTTTTTTTTCAAACAAACTGAAGCATCTTATTCAAGGACGAAACAACAAGACTAGGCTGGGAGTTGAACCTTGTGATCATGGTTGCACTATCGGTGCGGGAGATCTGGGGTTCAAATCCCCTGTCAAATCGACACAGTAACCAAAGTTTTCAAAAGAATTAAACTACGAAGAATAAACTTACCACAACAATTAAACTTAAATAATATCACAATATTTTTGAATCTGTACATAAAATTTTCAAATAATAAAAAGTATATATTTTCAATAAAATTTTTTATCAAAATTTATAATTTCAAAAAAATCGGAAAATTTCAAAAAAAAAAAATCGAAGCACCCCCCAAAAAAAATCGAACACCTCCCAAAAAAAATCAAAGCACCACCCAAAAAAAAATCGAAGAACCTCTTGCACCGCCTGTATTAAAAAATTCCACTCTGCACCGCTTTGCACCTCCTGCATTTTGCACCTCTTGGATTTTGCACCTCTTGCATTTTGCACCTCTTACACAGCCTGTATTAAAAAATTCCACTCTGCACCGTTTTTGCACCGCTTGAAGTGCTGCACCGTTTTTGCACCGCTTGAAGTGCTGCACCGTTTTTGCACCGCTTGGAGTGCTGCACCGTTTTTGCACCGCTTGAAGTGCTGCACCGCTGCACCGTTTTTGCACCTCCGGAAGTGCTGCACCGTTTGCGGCCTCGATCCCGCACAGTACACTACTTCCAAGGTCAAATGAACAAATCTCAACAGTTTTTTTGTGCAGCCTAAGGCTTTTGAACTGCTGATGTTAAAGACTTGAAATTTTCAGGGATGATAGTCCTCAATGGGAACCACTGTTGTAGTAAGGCCAAGAACCTTAAGATCGAGGCCTAGGACTTTAAAATTTTTTCGAGGCCAAGGACACACAAGCCGAGGCCAAGGACATGCAAGACGAGGCCAAGAACATAGATCAAGGACAACTGGCATTTTTCCGATTTCTGTATGAAATCTCAAAATGCTAAGGGTCATTTGGTCATGAAATAATGGTTCGCAGACAATTTATAGCCTAATATTGCAGACCTACAACAACAATCGTTTTCGAAAATTACAGGGTTAACAAAAATATTTTAATTGATAACAATCCAGTGCCAGTACTACTAGGCGCAGGGTATGAGGCTATAAATTGATATAAGATGCCCCAGATGAAACTTGCCACAAAACTAAAACTAACCCCGATGAATCAAGCATAAAGTCCCTTGTTATTTAACGGTAACTTGTTTAATGTAAAAAAAACGCATGCACTAAACGAGGTTGCAAACTCAATCGATTTTTAATCCAGTTCAAGAGACATTTGCAAGTTCGAGTTCAAAGATTTTTTATTTTTCGAGTTCAAGTTCGAGTTCGGCAAAAATGATCGAGTTTAAGTTCGAGTTCACAGCTCTGTTCAAAATATCCCTTAAACAAACATACCCCAACCAAGAGTGGATCTGGAAAATTTTGGTGGGGGGATGCAGTTTTGATTTAGTTTGATTGTTAGCTAATTACAAAGACATTTGGATCCAAGAAAGGGCGTTTAAGCTATTTAAAATTAATGTTTTCATGCCAGGAACGTAATCAGAGTTTTTTAGGGGGAGGGCACCAAAGTTTGACATTTTGAGTGTAGATTTTCCGGCTGAGTTAGTTTGAAGCAAAATGAGGACAGTAACGGTTTTAGGGTGTAACGGGGGGCACGCTCCCGGAAAATTTTTGAAAATTTGCATTTTATGATGGCTATTTTAGTGCTTCTTAAACAAGTTTTAAGGCAAATTGCATTTGAATTTTTTGCCCTTAATTTTGAGGTCTTCACCAAATACCGGTATGATAGACAGCTCAGATGGCCGAGTGGTATAGAGCGTCTGTCTCTTGAGCTGTAGACTCGGGTGTGATTCCGAGTCGGATCAAACCAATGACTTTAAAATTGGCATTCACAGTTTCCCTGCTTGACGCTCAGCATTCAAGGGACAGTGTGGAGAACAAGCCGGCAAGTTTACTTGTTGTGCCGTTGGGAAAGGCACTTAGCGGGATTCCCCCATTTTGGTGTGGTAGACAGATGGCTGACAACTCCTAAGCGAGCTCGTATAGCGCATTGATCGCTTTCTCGTGATAGGAGGATAAACATGCAACTAACTAACTAACTAACTATGATGCAATTTTTTCTCACGTTTTCGATTTCTGTGTACTGGTATAAAGCGTAGGAATTATTGCTGTCAAAGAGGTTCAAAATTATGAAAAAATTGTGATCATCAAAAGCATAGTTGAAAAAAGGTCCCCCACCCCTGGATCCGCCCCTGACCCACTTAGTAAAAGTTGGAACAGAGATTGCAGCACCGCACAAACAACAGGTAACTGTTGCAGCAGAGCAGCAGGCTGCGTTTTCATTAAAATCTCTCGAAACACCGTTTATGATGCAATAAATAAGTTTCAATGAGACAACGCAAAATGAAATACTAGTGCAGTATCGGTACCAAAATTGCAAATTCGAAATCATTCAAGTTAACAAAAAATCAAAAGTAGGCTAAACTTCGTTTTGAGAGATTTGAATCAATAAAATTAAAGCACTCAGTTAGTGAACTCGAACTCGATTGTTTTTTTTGAGTTCGAGTTCAAAAAATTTCATTTTTCGAGTTCGGCAAAAACGATCGAGTTCAAGCGAGTTCGAGTTCCCAGCCCTGCACTAAACCAGTTACAGGCAAACTTATCAGAGTTAAACAAAAAAATTTCGGGTTTTTATTAAATCAAATAATATCTGCATGGAAACAAATATTAATGATGTTTGAAATCTTACTACTTTGGTCGAACTCGAACTCGATTGTTTTTTTTGAGTTCGAGTTCAAAAAATTTCATTTTTCGAGTTCAGCAAAAACGATCGAGTTCAAGCGAGTTCGAGTTCAAGTTCAAGTTCCCAGCCCTGCACTAAACCAGTTACAGGCAAACTTATCAGAGTTAAACAAAAAAATTTCAGGTTTTTATTAAATCAAATAATATCTGCATGGAAACAAATATTAATGATGTTTGAAATCTTACTACTTTGGTCGACACTGTTCTGCTTACTGCAGACCAACTTGTTCAACAATTTATGGATTTTGTGCTTACAAGCTAGTATGGGTAACCTATAGCGCAGGGGATGGCAAGCTTTTCACAGAAAGGGCCAGATTTGGAAAAACTATTGAAGCCACGGGCCGCACGCTGATTGGAAAACAAGGTTAAGACCTTTTTTTTGAAGATCACGATCCACGTACAAATGTGATCTTCAAAATAAAAGGTTTTTGCATTGTTTTTCTCGTTTTTTATTCCAATTTTGCACAGTTGAGGCATATTTTTCTGAAAATCACTTCCATCCATGATCTCTAAAGGATAAAAAAGTCTTCTGCTCAATTCACGGTGGGAGTTTAAGTTTGTGTAAGTGCGGGTGGGCCAGAATAAAAGGACCGGCGGGCCGGATTTGGCACAAATCAAAGAAAATGAACAAATCAACGAAAATGCGAGCAATCATAATAGAAACAAAATCACAAAACGAAGCAAAACAAAAAGTGGTAAGCTTTCACGGGTCACATTCACACTCAAAGAATTACCCCACAACGTGTTGATTAGACTTAAGAAAAATCAATGTCGAAAGCACACACCCCGAAACGCAAGCTCGATGGGGTCACATAATAAATCTCCCTTTACTAAAATCTCTTTCGACTGGGGCTGATGATGCTAGAACAGTTAGCACCCGATAAGCTAAACAGCTCAGTTTGGACAGAAAATTAATTATCTCACTCTCAATCTAAAGCTGCAACGTTAAAAGTTTTCGATTTTGTAATCAACTAATGATGAAGCCAAATTTTGATGGTCGAGAGTCAAGACCGAGACTTCAAAAAAAAAAATTTTTGAGACCAAGACTCAAGACTTGAAAATATTTTTGAGCCCGAGCAGAGGCGTCGTGTAGCCAAAAAGTTTGGAGGGGCCCGAGTGACAACTTAAACAGGTATTGATCATTTACAACCTTTATAAAAACCATTTTTAGCATTGAGTAACATCATGAAACAAGAAAATTAGGAAAAGATGCCAAAATATGTCGTGACACCCCAATTTTTAGATAGTAAATCAAAATTTATTTTAATACCCCGAACCGCTTCTTAATTATGGACAGTATGCGCAATCAGTGTGGCCCCACGATTTAACAAAGGTGGAGGACATAACAGGGGGTTGGGGGCAAAGCCCCAGCCGCCGTAGGTTTCACCATAGGCTACGCCCCCAGTCGCCAACGGATTTTTACGGTTTTCACATTAAAACACTCGTTTCGGCACACTTTCTTGTCGAAAAAGGACATATCGATATCTGCAGTGATGTGCAGTCACTACTACAGTGTCACACAATACAAAAATATTTTAGTAATCCATGTCTTAAAACAGAAACTGGGCTAAAATAAATAAAAGGAGGCTCCAATCATTATTAGTTTTGACGCATTTGATGGGATGACGTGTATGGGTGTGTTCTAGGCTAAATAATCTTTAACAACGCGTACAAAATGTTTTCTAAATTCTAACCATAGATTAAGAAACTAACTTTACTCCTGATTCGAAGCGATTGATTGATGCAAAAATTAAAAAACAAAACAATGGAATTTATAGTATAAGAAAAGAGGGGGACGGTATGGGGTTAGTTTGAAAGATGAAAACAAAATGGCTCTGGCTATTATTTTATTTTTTTTAATTTTCAATTTTTTAAATTATAAAAAGTAAAACATTTCACCTCCCGGGCTCCAATGACACAACGCCACTGAGTCCGAGATCAAAACTCAGTGAATTTGTTTGAGACCGAGACTTCGAGACCCAAGTTTTACAAACAAATCTCGCCTGACCGAGTGGCCGGCGCATTGGGCTGGGAGCTGGTTTCGCGAGTTTGATGTTCGGCTGGGCCATCTACCATGATGCACATATTTCACTACGATAAAAACCTTAGCGGAGCATGCGTGGCTTCGTAAAAATAGTATTAACGCTCTTCGTTTTTGAAGCAAACCTGCATATGCAATAAAATGTTTATAAAAATTCAAGCTTAGGCCACAATTTTTATTTGCTACACTGGTCGTACTTTAAGCTATTCCAATCTTCACTGACCCTATACTTATTACTCTTAAACGTTTTGTAAAAAAGTTATAATTTTCAAAGAAGGCATATGTTCAAGTTTATCATTCTGTGTCAGCAGTCTTTACTGTACCGGTACTTTAGTAGATCTGTTCTATAATATGTATAAACAATTACCATGAGCCTGGCCAGAATGACTTCCCATGATAAAAAGCTTATTGTACTGACATGCTAAACCTCAAGCTCAGTCCACATGCAAGTGCTCTAAACAAAAAATTCAGAGCATCGAGAAACAGGAAAGCAAAAAAGTGGACAGCTGCAATTAGCATCTCTAACAAAAATAAAATATCGAATAACATCGCCAGTGCGACATTCTCTTTTTCAAACTGCTTTACATCAGTGGTTTTCAATCTGGGGTCCGCGGACCCCCAAGTGGTCCGCGAATGATTTTTAAGGGAGCCGCAAGTGCTAAAGGGTCCACAAGGGGTCCGCAGTGCCGGTGTTTATTTATTTTAAAAAATAATATTTTTGTGAACGATATAATGATAGACCTATTTTTTAGCTCCTCACCGATATTTTCAGTAGAAAACAGGACTTGTGAGGACGTGAAAACCTACTTTTTGGCTCTTCACCTGATTTTGGGCGAAAAATTGGAATCGTGTTTATTTGCGTTGATTTGTGTCGGATCCGCAACAACAAATTGCTTAACCTAGAGTTGCGCCACTTGAAAAAGGTTGAAAACCTCTTGTAGTGAATGTGTATTCCGCCTCTAATTGTTTTCTTCGTAAATGGCAACACTGGTTTCCTTTTCTTTGGCCGACCATGCTGACCAGCAACTAGCAGTGGAGCGTGTATTGTCGATTCACCGTAATTCATACAAAGTATGTAGTTGTAAAGTGAGTTAACTTGTTACTTATTTAGTTCGTAGGCCTATAAATTCGATTGATGTAAGTTAAGACGTAATTTAGCGACTTAAGTGGGGATTGTAAAGCTTGTTGGACCTATGATGACTGCAGAGGATTTGATATAGTTTGCTGAGTCCTTGATACGGTATGTTCATATGCGTTATGATACTTGTTGTTCAACCGATATTGCTGTGTAGTATAGTTTACTGGATTTGACTAAGCGATTTGTGACCCATAATGTATCGTACCGTAGGCTGCACCAGCCAGACTGGCTAAGGTTATTTTTACTGCCCTTGGTTGATAGATGACTAGGTTCATGCAATATTTTCTTGTGTCTATTTTTTAGTTTGACGTAGTCTGTTGGAGAATGCTCTAGGGAAGCGCCACACTCTTACAAGTGAATACTTACTTCTCGGTTGTGATGCTAGCATAGACTTCTTAGTGGACTGGAAACTGTGTAGAAAAGTGCAAAATCCAGTCACGCTTGTATGAATTCGGTATCCTGGCTATGTTGTATGCAGCGTTTGCATGCGATTCGTTGGTTGTCGCGTTGAAATAGGATTGTAAAAAGCATTTATGTGAAGTATCTTGTTAATTTGGTTACCCAGAAAGTGAAAGTGTTATTATTAGAAGTAGAGGAGAGGGTTTTTTAGACTCTGCATGTCTATTGTGCTGTGTAGGCTAGGCTACGAATTGACTCATCTTCTACCGGTATATGATATAGTCTAGTACCGGTACAGTGTTGATTGATAGGCCTGTAAGTTTTGTTTAACTATTTAGTCTAACTCTTTTCTGGGTTTTCATGTATCGATATTAGTCTACCAAACTGCCTGAGTTACTTGATCAGGATAACGTATGCTTTATGGCCCATGGTGTGTAAAGTGTCACCGTTAGTTAAAGCTATCGATATCTTGGCCCAACTGCTCAACTTACCAGTATGTGTGCTCATTTATTTTACTTTGTCATTACAGTTGCTTTAAAGTCTAACTTATTTCGTAGAATAAAAGCATTATGTCGCATTGCTGCATTCCTGGTTGTAGCTACCAACACAAAGCAAAAGATGCCAAATGGTCAATGTTCAAGATATTGAGACCGGATTTAGGAAGAAAAAACAGAAGAAAAAGCCCACTATGAAAATTTAACAAAGTTTATTTTAAGTCTGCGTGATTGCTTGAAAGGTGACAAAATAAATGCTGCACAAAGAAGTAGCTAGTATTTGTGAGCAGCATTTTGAAAATAATGCAATTGTCCAGACTAATTCCCGCAAAAAGTTGAAACTTGGTGTTCTTCCCACTAAATGTTTGCCAAAAAAAGTGAAAGAGATTAAGGTAAGTTGATTTTGTTTAGAGTGTTGGGCATACAGAACAACTCGCTCCAGTTTGTAGGAAAAACGGGTGTATATTTATTTTTGGCCCTAATTATTACACAACTATTTGGGGGTAATGCCTACTACTTGCCCCCACGCGTTTTTTACAGACGCATATGCACTATTTACGTATGATTTGGGCTATAGGGTTTGTAAGATGCGCACGTAAAATATGTATGGAAAACGCATGGGGGCAGATACTTGACATTACCCCTATTTGGCTTCTACTAGCAGCAAATTTTCCCAAAGGCCAACAAAACTACTGGAAACTATATTGCTTAAAGGTTCTCAATTTCAAGTAAGCCTACTAATGAGATTCAAGTAAGCCTAGTAACTGCATCATCAGCAAATAACTCATTCGTTCTATTCAAATAAATAACTCAATTGTTCTATTCAAATTAATAGAACGTATGTGTATATTTGCTGATGATGCAGTTACGTCATTGTTCAATGTTTGCATTTTTTCTGCAAAAAGCTTGCAAAAACTTTACAGAAAAAAATTAAAACCCTGATAGCTTAAAATTGATTAATTTGTATTGTTTTTAGCAAAAAAAAACACCCAAGTAACGCCTAACGTTGCCAGATCCCATAAAACATTCAAAGTATCTACATATAGAACGGAGTTTTGAAAATGCTAGCAGCAGAATTAAAAGTAAGGCTGCATTTATATTTAAAAAAATAAATCAGATGATCGTTATTGTTGGAAAAATTTTAAAATGTAATGTAGCTTTTTATGATTGAATGAATGGCCTTAGATTATTATTGAAAAATAAATGCAAGTTTAAATATGTCTGCTTTTAAGGCTCTCGGAATCTCACATATAGACGTGAAAGGCTGATACTGGAAAAATATGAAAATGCAAACATAATATCTTCTTCTATATGGTAAGCACTTCCACGTTTCTTCTGTGCTTGATATGATACAGATTCTGTAATAATTTTTCCTGCTATAAAGATTACTTAAACAGGAAAGTTTTAAAAACATTGCTTCTGGTGCAAAGTTCTGGATTTGATTTTTGGACCAGTCATATTGGACACAATGTTGTTAATAGCTTGGCACCGCTGCAATATCTTAAGGGGGTACAAACCTATGTTGCTCTGGCACTAAGCCACGCAACCAGTGAAATGCTTTGGTGTAATACTGAAAGTATATGGTACTGAAAATTTGGTTTCGATGATGAATTATTTTTTGACAGCATTTGCTTCCATGATGATTTGACGTATGACTGGATTTCTTTTGGTGGATGGAGAATCAATCTCACTGATCATTTTCTTCCTGATATCAGAACTTCGACATTGACTGCTTTCCTTAGTATGAATTATTCTGCATTCCATAATATCTGTGAGTACCTTTATGTACATTTTTTGATTGTTTGTTTAGATGAGTTAGAGGGATGGAAATTGTGTGAAGGTGTGTAGGAAAAAACTGCTACTACTACGATTCAGGTTATTCAAACGTGGGATGTAGCTCAGCTGCGGCAGCAATATATACACCGGTCTACGAATTGCAATGTTATTAGTAAGAATTTTTTTGTGACAAGACATTGCACTGCGGATTTTATCATCAAGTTTACTGTCTTTTGAAGTTGCAGCTTCAAATGGTCAAGGTAGTTGTCACAGTTGCAGCAAGCATGACGTAAGAACTGCGTACAGAAGAAGATTCAATGATAAGAGCAGCATTCCCGAGGTTTTGGAAGAAGATCTAGTTGCCGTGGATGACAGTTTGCATTCCGACTTAATAGCAAGTTTTAAGCTTAGCCTATTGCGTAGATATACTGACTAACTTTCAGTTTGAGAAGTTTAAACAAGTATAAAACCTAATTTGTGTTTGTTTCAGCACACTTTCACAGTAAAAAGTGAAGTATCTCCTGCAGTAAGCTATGTTTTTCGGCTACCTCTATGTAAACAAAACTTTTAATCATATGTAACGTAAAAGTGTGTTGAAGCAAGTATAATATTACTCTAATTTTATATTGAACGCTCAAATGACATGGACAGACTTAGCAGCTTTCAGTAAAAGTTAGTTGACGTTAGCTTACATTCGCCGATAACGTTAATTATGAAACACATCCAAGATTTCCCTCATATCTGTGTAAAAAATATAGCCTATATTCTACTTGCAGAAAATGTTTCATCAAGAATCCGATCAGATGAACGAATGGCAGAAAAAATTTTTTGAGGTTCAGTTTAGCAATGCCAATAAATCCCCCACTGCCAGAAGGTATCACCCCGATATTATTAGATGGGCTATCGAACTTTACTCTAGGTCTCCATCTGCTTACCAACAGTTGCGAACTTCAGGAGTACTAACTCTACCGTCATCAGAGGCTCTTCAGAACTGCAGGTTTGGCTATGATACAATGATTGTAATTTTCACATTGATTGATATGATTGTAAGTTTCACATTGATTTTGTCACAGAAATGTTGGCGATGTTGAATGCGGTTTAAATCTTCTTGCTCAGGCGGAACTTAAAAGACATGTTGGGGAGTGTGCTTTCATTACTGTCGATGAAATGAAAAGTAAGCATTCGTATATTGATGCAAGTCATGCAGTTCTATGAATTACGTTATTGAATACTAGTTGCAATTACTACGGTGGATTACTTTCAGTTAAAGAAAATTTGGTTTTACGACAAGGAAAAATAGTCGGCTTTGTTGACTTTGGTGATAGGCGTTGTGATGATGGAATTTTGGCTTCACATATATGCGGTGAGTTTTCGATTTTTTGATTACTACTGATTTTTTTTTCGTGTAATATTGTAGTGGGGCTAAGCAGTAAACACTTTGTACTACCCTCTGCACCCAGCTGTGCAAATTCAAATACGCTATTATTGTATGTAGAATTACTTGTTTTTATCTCCTTCTGTTAAAAAATTTGAAACAGTTGCTTTTTTAATCGTTTAAATTGCTGTTTTCAGTATTCTATCTACGCTCGTTTTCCGGGAATCTATCTATACCTTTGTCGGGGTGGCCGACGGGCAACATTCCGGCATTTCAACTGACTTCATTATTTTGGGAGGCTGTTTGCGTTTGCGAGGTTGCTGGTGTTAGTGTATTAGCAGTAGTTGCGGACGGTGCAGCAACTAATCGCAAGTTTTTCGACATAATTCATGGATCCAAGTTTAACATTGAGGAGGGGTACACTGCACCTAATCCATGTTGTTTGAAGCGAGAAATATACATCTGTGGTGATGTCAGCCATCTTCTCAAAGTATGTCGGAAGTTTTATTTTGTGTAATTTTTAATGCAATGTTTTCATAGCTCTCCCTAGTTATGATTGTTTTGTTAACAGACTGCTCGCAATGCTCTATATTCTTCGAAACCCGGCGGAACTAAGTATTTATGCAAATCTGGTGACGACATTTTGTGGACGCACGTGCAAAAGTTATGGGAACTTGAAACATCGAAACCTGTTGGCAAAACTAGATTGACAGCTACCCACATGCAACTTAATTCTTACTCAAAGGTAGGTCTACTGGTTTACAGTTTTTAATTGGTTGTATTAAGAACAAAGATTTTTTTATAGTAAGAGAGCGTTATTTAACGATGTTACTGTTGCTACACAGATGAAAGTGTCACTTGCACGCGACACACTCAGCTGGAATGTTGCTCAAGCGTTGACGCAAGATATTGAAGGTTCGATCGGGACAGCGAATTATGTCAAGATGCTTGATAAGTAATCTGTCACAATTTTTTTATACCACAGCGAAGCACTTACATAATATATCGTTCTAGATGGTTTGAGTGCGTGACTTGTGGTATGCACAATCCTATTACGGAACTGACCGACGAAAGATTATTGTGGCTTAAGCTAGACTTCATTCAGTATTTATTACATTGGAAGGTTAGATTTGTATGTTAATATAGGCGATTAATCTTGTGCTGACTTCTTTCTATTGTTTTTACTTCCAGAATGAAGTGGATATTTTCTACCCTACTGAGCGAAAACGCATTATTGCGAAAACGACTTTTGACAGCTTGATTTTCATTACTAGAAACCTCTGTATGATTGTTCGGTTTCTACTACTACGTGGTGAGAAGAAAGTGTGTCACCGCAATCTCAGTCAAGATGTGTTGGAAGCACTTTTCGGAAACTTGGTGAGATTTTGTACATTTTTGTGGTCCAAATAGGTTTGCAAGGCGGGAAACGTTTACATGTAATCGAATACTTTGGGACAACTAGACGATATACGTCTGGCTTTCGGGAGAGCTAGACGTAAAATTTATACGTGTTGGACGCAGGCGTAATAGTTGCGTTCTAAATACGCTAAAACTTCGACTGTTTAGGCTTAATAGAATTTTCTTGTGGGCTCGCTACGCGCTTCAACGTCGTACCGCGAATATAATAAAGATTTAAAGAGAAACCGATCAGATAGCTCAGTGGAATAGAGCGTCTGCTTCTGGATCGGTAGACTCGGGGTTCAATTCTGAGTCGGATCACACCAATGACTTAAAAATTGGTATTCACAGCTTCCCTGCTTGACGTTCAGCATTAAGGGACAGTGTGGAGTAACCTGGCTAGTTTGCTTGTACGGCGTTGGAAAAGGCACTTAACGGGCTTCCCCCATCTAAGTGTGGTAGACAGATGGCCGGCAACTCCTAAGCGAGCTCGTATAGCGCCTCCGACGCTTTCTCGTGATAGGAGGATAAATATGCCAATAAAAGAAATAAATAATTATAGCAAGAGTATTTTCTCGTCACTGTTTTTCAGTTTTGAACTGCCTCTATTACGGTTGATGATGGGAATTGAAACTTTGTTGTAGCAACGTTTAGTGACGAAAATTACTCTGGCTATATTTTTCCTCCGCAGCTGTTTTCATTCCATATTTACGAAATTCCTAAATATTTGATTTTTTTGATTAGCCTTATTAATACTGTATAATACTCCCGTCCTGCTCATATTATAGACCGTTGTTTTTTTTTTGGTGCAGTGATTTTAGTAAAGCAATTCTATCCTCAGAGAACAACTCATCGAAGAAATACAAATCCTGATATCAATGAAGTTGGATTTTCTCTCAGAAATATCACACAGCGCAAAATTATCAAAAAAATTGAAGGTGGAAATACATTTGGAGAGAAAAATCCGTGGACAAAACTGTGCGACGAACCGCTTCAGAAAAAGAAAAAGTTTGATCGAAAGTTTTTCAAATGAAATGTTTGACATCACCTTTTGTTATTTATCATGATTTTGCCAATGATTGCAATTCGCTTCGAAAGCTGCTAGTTCCTTTTGTGGGCCGCTTTTGATTCTTGTTTAACACAAATTTTGCGTAGCGATAACTGAGTACTTTTATAAATAATGAAAATAAAAAGTCAAATATTTTAGCTGCTTCGTTTTCTTCAATGCCGTATTGGTCCAAAAGCTGATCCAATCCCATTGCGTGGAAAGTGCTTGTTTTTATTACGTTTAAGAAGATCAAAAAATCAATGTCTTTAGGATGTTTGGTAATTTCTGCTACATACATCGCATATACTTGCTGAAATACGTGCAACAGTTCAGGCACAGGAAACAGCAAGTGGCCTTCTAGTTTTTCTATACTGCTCCCAAAATCGTACGCAGGTCGGTTAGTACAGAGCTTGGCAATTTCGGAATGCAAGCTGGAAAGCTTTCTTTTCGCCTTCTTCAAAGTGTATCCCGCAATATACTCCACAATGCCTAAAAAATTGATACAGGAATAGCATTATCGTGAATGTGCACAAAAACTTAGGTATAATATAAGCTATGCGGCGTATACACATATCGCACATAATATTAGCGCTTCGAAACTGGAGCTGTGGAAACGTCAATCGAATGTAGGGGGGTGTGGAAATAACCTCGAATTTATTAGAGCTTATTTAGTCAATTTCAACGCAAAATTACTGAATGTTCTGTTGCACTTAGTTAAATTGATTATTAAGGTATAAATGTCGGACTTGAATGTACCACATCTGAAGCAAAAATAACAATAATAATAAATAACTAAGGTTATTTTCAAATTAATGTAAACAGAAAATTCATCAGTAATTGAGGAAAACTACGAAGGAAGCTTGCGCTCTTCGAGTCAACAGCTACCCAGTACATCAATATGTCAAATGCGATCGGCTCCAGCCGTGAATCGAACCCGTCTCGTAGGATCTGTCACCTGCGCGCGGTACCGCTAGGTCACATCACTGACAACAGCACCAGAATCGAAGCTGATGCTAATAAATGTTTATTTCTCTTCAAAAAAAGCTTGACAACCACGCAATTGTTTAATCGGCCTACTGGTATAAACTTAAAGATAAAAAAGAAAATTTTGGCAGTATCTCGAATCATCGTTGATTTAATTTTAAGATCATTGTGTAAGTTTAATGCAGGTAACAATCTGAGTTGAGAATTAAAGCGGAAAAATTTACAATCCATAGTAATCTCTGATAAACTTGGCCATAAACAGCAAAAAAATATACCTTTCTCTCTCTTCGTGACTTCATCCTGGACTTGACTCGATACACCTTTCTCTTTTCCACTTTTCGCAATCACATCAAACACCTTAATTATTAAAAGGGCAGCATAGCTTTGCTCCAAACCGAAATATTTTGCGGCAAAGATACATTCCGTTGAATAAACTGAATAAAAGGATGAGAGATTTGGTTGCGTGTTATACAGTATTATAATTTTTCTTGTGAAAGATAAAGCATCTTTAGAAGGATTGTTGTAATTTAATTCAGGTTGAATTTTTTTTTTGCCAACTTTACTGCTTCGATTAAAGTCTCTTTGGTCTTCTCCATGCTAATTTCGTTAGAAAGAGGCACACTGGTTTTATTCTTTGTGCTCTCCGGAGATGGTGTCTAATAAAAAGAAATAGTTAAATGAAAACACATATAATGGTTTTGAGTGCAAAAAAAGCCCATGTAGCTCTTTTAAAGTAACGTACATGAAAAAATTTAATAGTTAGGCCGACCAGATTAAATTATGCCAAAAAAACTGGACATTTTAAGAGAAAACGGGACATCTTAAAAGAAAAAAAAAGACAAACGCAGAAGTAAGGAGCCACCCCTTACGCCTACCATACAAAACAATTGAAAGCGAAAAGAGTTATGCCAAGAGTTGGTGGCGCACCCAGATTTTTTTTTTAAAGGGATGGGCCACAGCCGGGGCCTGGGGGCATACTCCAATTTTTGTACAAAATTTTTTCAACTTTTTTTGGTTTTACTTATAAACCAACCATATAAGCTTTGATTTTAATCCAAAAAATGTGACATCAAACAACAATTTCTAACCCAAACATGCTAAAAAAAATGTATCCCTAAACATTTGCCATGGAGGTCAAAGATCACTTGGAGCAGACAAATTTTGAACTTATGTTAAAACTTGTGATAATGTCACCAATATGCAAAAACAAAATTTCGAAGCAAAGAAATTCTAAAAAATATTCACAAGATTTTTTTCGAAAAAAATTGGCAGATTTATATTTTGCTTATAACTTTGCCAATGTGACCCATGTTTGGTCCAAAAACAAGTCTTTTTCAAAACTACCTAAATTTAAATTGAAAAGATAGTTTCGGCACTATTTAAATCTGTTTTGAAATTCTGTACCACCAATTTTTCAAAAACAGGAAAGCATAAGAATTGCATTTTGTACAAGCATGTATGCCAAACTACAATACCATGTCAAGCAGTAAAATGTAAGCAATTTCGTTTTTTTTAAAAACTGTAAAAGTGGGCAAAGAATCATTTCACAGTGCTAACATTGCTAATAGAAGGATTAGGTAGCTGAAAAACCTAAATCAAGCATCATGGGCTAAATTGCAATTAGTTGTGACAACTTTGCTCACTTTAAATGAAAAAAATTTAGTAAAATTTTGGACTACACACTTTTGGTTGCAAAACATTGTATATATAACAGTGTATATATATCTATTTTGAAGAAAAAATCCTTATCACAACAAAAGTTAAAAAAATAATTTTTTTGAGCAACCACATTTTGCGGTACTCTAAGGGGTTTACAATCGTCAAACTGAGTATACTAAGTATTTTTACTCCAGCATTGCCAAAGCTAATGTATAGTCAACTAAACCTTAATTATCAATCTACTGATGATACCGGTACTTTTACATTATGAAGTATTTAAGGTTTTCTACCCACCATCACCTTGAAAACATTGAATACGGTACTTCATAGTGTAAATAGTATCATCAGTCTTACCCACAGTCACCGTTGCAAAAAATCGATTGTAATTAATATTCAATTACAGTAGGTTTACAAAGTAATTCCAAGTTATTTCATCCATTAATTAAAAAGAATTTTTAACAAGTTCTCAGTAACTACCGGTAGTCTAACATGAAAAATACATTCATACCAACACCTACCTCAATAAGAATGCAACACATTTCTATCTCCTCTACAGAGAATTCGTCCCACAATTGAATCATGCTTTGATATGATACCGGTGTGGTAGTTTTGCAACAACAAAATCTATACTTCACAAAAATTACCATTATTTAGAAGAGCACTGTATAGTAGGTCATAGATATTCTACAGAAGAAACAATAAGGTAGAATGTTTGAACTCAGGACTTTTTACCGCTACATATCTCATGATATGTGCATACAGAAAATGTACAGATACCAGTAGTAAACTGATATGCAATAGGAAAACTGATAGGCAAACTAGTGGAATCAAACAGTTTCCAGTGAAAATGGTCAAGAAAGTGGCTTAGTGGATGGACATTTCCAAATTGTTCATCTAAAACCGGCTGCTTTTGCTGGATTGTGGTTCAACTCCAAGAGTCCAAGCCTACTGCAGTTTTTTTTGCATATACAGAGTAGGCTTGCATCTTCATGCATGGTAGACCTAGATACTATAAGATTTCAAAATGACTCCGCTTGGCGAACTCTAACAAACAGCAAAATCAAGAAGCCAGAAAATTCTGAAAATGCTGACCACAAAAAAATCAAAAATAAATAAAAATCCAAAGCAAATCTGGATATTTCTCCGCAAACTCTTGCCTCCAGACTTACTCCATGCCTACCCTGATTGTACAGTTACATTCTTTGCATCATTTTCAATTCAGGTTATGCTTAAACAAGAGCTTATATACGCTTTTTCGTCTTGCAGCACCATTGTTGACATTGGCAACAGTAGGAAACCTATGGATTAATCAGATCATGATCAGATTTTGCACGAATTCATTCAAGCGTGACTGGATCTTCGGCAAAATAATGTCTCATTATGGTCTCATGTTTAAGATCAATAACTACGCAGCATGTGAGGTTAAAATAGTTAAACAAAAAATTCTAAAAATATTATAAAAGATCCATCTTTAAACATGTAAAATTTCAATCTATAATTTTTTGTAATTATTGAGTAATATGAATTCAAAATTTGTGCGCTTAAAGAACCGTAAAGCAGTTTCCAGTCCACTAAGAAGTCTATGATGCTAGTTATGAGTGCTGATTTGTGATTTTATGAGTTAGTTTAAAGATGCAGGCTATTTGCTTATGGCGCAATATGAATTACAGATTGTATTGTCATCCTTGAGGTCGCTGCTGTGTTTGGATCGCTTGTGTTGTTTTGAAGCTGTACCTTGCCCACAGTCAGGTATTTTGATTTGCTATGACGTGTTGGCCTGTCTAAATTTATCTGAGTCAATGTAACGAATTGAATTTGTCTTTGAGTCTTATGCTGTGCTCTATGCTTTAAATATGTCTTGTGCTTTGACCTGTTAGTTATGATTTTTGTTTGTTTCTGTTACCGCTGCCGCTATTTGAAGCGTCTCAATCACTGTTTTCAATATTAATTTTTCAAATTTCCATTGGTTGTGATTGCTTTCAAGGCGCGCGTATAATCACCATACTGACGTGGAAACACCAGGCTGCTAACAATTTTAGCTGCCGCTACACCTCTGCTTTACTTCAGACTGCTTTGCATTGCTATTAAGCAAATTATAAAGTAAATAAACTACAGTTGATTGAAACTTTGAAGAAAAGTGAAAAGTAGCTTTCTCCTATTATTCTACCTGAGTTTTCGAACCTTAAGGATCTCCCGCTGAGAATCCAATCAATCAATCATCACAGATTAAATTTTCTACCAAAAGCTTTGTTGCTCACAGTTTCAATTTAAAAACCTTGAGGAAAGATAGTGAGAAACAAAATCTTGAATTGTCAAAATTTTGCTTTTCACGATGTAACTTTAAGGTTTTCTCATCATGCATTGTCTACTTTTATTTTTCCACCGCGCGAGCTTACCGATGCTTATTGTTATTTGGACCATTTTTTTAAAAACAGCTTGCGTTTTGTGAAAACAATCGCAAAGTTAAATTTTTAAAAATATCGAGTCCTCGAGCCGAGGACAGCGCCAAATCCAAGGCCTAGGAGAGACGAGGTCAAGGACAAAACGGTCGAAGCCAAGGCCAAGGACTTCACAAACTTGTCCTCAAGGCCAAGGACATTTTCGAGGACTACATCACTGATGGGAACTTGCGTCAAACAACTTTTGGGGGGTGGCGGTCAAGGGGTCAAAGTCATAAGCCAATTAAAGAAATTGAAAAAAAATCTTCCCAAAAGGTAATAACTTGTAAATGGCAACAGGCAGGATCTTAAAATTTATAGAGTTTATGCATCTCAATGAGGGTAAAAAAAATGTCCACAGCAATTATTTTCATGTAAGGTAACTCGGGGTCAAAGGTCAAATAAGCAAATTTGTTGTTTGGTTTAAAACTATTGATTAAATACAGATAAAAGCTTGAAATTTCCAGGGTTGGTGTGCCTTATCATGCTTTTCTACTGTACCAACCATAAACGCTCTATGTCACATGACTCTGGGTCAAAGGTCAAAAAACTAAAAACGAAGATAGATAGAAACCTCATAAAATCTAAAAACGAAGATAGATAGAAACTTGAAATCTTCTGAATGGGTGTGTTATAATGTAGTCTTACTGTGTTTGGTGAATGGGCAAATCAGATCATATGACTTGGGGTCAAAGGTGAAAAAGCTGGTAAATTTTACGAAACCTCATAAAATCCAACCGAATATTGATAAACTTCAAACCTTTGGTATAGGTGCGTTATAATGTGATCTTTTGTACAATGATTGGGCACACCAGGTGAGGTGACTTGAAGTCAAAGGTCAAAAAACTTGTCAATTTTACAAAAGCTTATGAAAACTAAACGAAACAAGCTAGAATTTTGAAATTTTAATGCAAGCCTGTCATTTTGTGGTGTTGCAGTGTTTCACGATTGGGGTCAGAGGCAATGTTCTTCCTTTACTGCGTTCATATTTATCGAATCGATTTGAATATACTGAAAATAGTGAATTGCAAATTACATCACACCATCTTCCTAAACAATTGGAGTACCTTAAAGAAGCGTATTAGGGCCTTTCCTGCTTCTGGTCTACATTAACGACTTACCAAATTCTTGCGACTCTAAAATGGTTTTGCATGCAGATGACTCAGTCTTAAGCCGCGTCTACACTGTGCGAGAAGTTCTAGCTTACTAGCTTGGCTTACGTGCTTGAAAAGTGCGAACTGTCTACACTATCAGTTTTGCAATCGTCGCGACGGCTTTCCAAGCGACGTCATACGCTTCAATGCTTTACTCTCGTGATAAAACCATGGCAACGTAGTTGAGCGAAATTCGATTTTTTTTTTTTTTTTGTTACGAATCAGGCGCGAAATAGAAGGACAAGCTAAGTGTGCTGAAGCTAGGTACTCGGGTTGCATCTGTTTATTCTTTTAATTTTAAAATTCATTTTGAGTTCGAAAATCTAAATCCGAGCTCATCAAAAACTGGTGAGCACATTCATTTTTAATCCAAAATTAGCAGATACTAGCTGTTATTGACGCTATCACTACATTTTTAGTGCATTTTCTAGTGTCCTAAGAATATTTCGTCAGCTTCACCATCAACTACTTGAATTTTAACATCAAAATGCTTTAATAGAAAAAATACAAAAAACATTTGAATAAACGTAAGTGACATGCAAAACAAGGTGAAAATTAACGAAAACAACAAAATTGAAAAGTGCAATCATAACGCCAAAAAAACACACACAAAAATTTTTCATTAAAAAAGCCTGAAAAAATATTAACTGTCCTTAGTGTCCTCTTCCAAAGCAGCACAAAGCAAAGTTCATGACTGTATTTTGAAACTTAATTCTTTGGCTTGAGGTAACTTTTTAGTTTCCATCCCACACTTTCGAAGAAAACTTCGGTAGGATGTTGTTCACATTCTAAAAAAAACAGCGTAGTGAATTAGCAAGCAAGACGTTGCGGCAGCGGGTACAGTGGTCTGTCCGTCCCTATAACAAGCAAGTGCAGACGATATAATTCCTATCGCCAACAGCTCAGATGGCGGAGTGGGTAAGAGCGTCCGCCTTGGGAGCAGTATACTCGGGCTTAATTCCGAGTCGGGTCAAACCAATGACTTTAAAATTGGTATTCACAGCTTCTCTGCTGGACGCTCAGCATTAAAGGGACAATGTGGAGAACAAGCCCGCAAGTTTACTTATTGTGCAGTTGGAAAAGGCGCTAAGCCGGACCCCCATTTAGGTGTGGTATACAAATGGCCGGCAACTCCTAAGCGAGCTCGCATAGCTCAATGATCGCTTTCTTGTGATAGGATAAATATGCACCAAAAAAATAATACACTGAATGTTTCAAAATATTCTTTTTGCTCCTCAATTCCAATCACAATTCTTTTCAGCTTTGCCCACTGTAATTTTTTTTCGTTTTGCTAAATTACTTTGTCTGGTTGCGGCGATGCAAAAGTAAAAGGATTTAGAGGTGGCAGAG
The DNA here is from genome assembly GCA_964006365.1 of Trididemnum miniatum. NCBI lineage: Eukaryota > Metazoa > Chordata > Ascidiacea > Aplousobranchia > Didemnidae > Trididemnum > Trididemnum miniatum. Next base: position 1,291,925 of record OZ023249.1, read on the forward strand.
ATCAACTGATCATCAAATCTACAGTGCATACAATCACGCAAAATCCAAAATGCTTAGTAAAGATAAAATAGTGTCATGATGTTCATTTCATCCAATAAGTGCTACATCAGTTCTGTAGTGCCAAAATGTTGGACTTCTTTTTAAGGTACGTAAACGCAGCTTGGGTTTTTACCAGAGTGAACTACATGCATTATCGAAGATGACCTAGCTAAGCGTCGAACTCGCGAAACCAGTTCCGGCGCCCTTAGCACCAACCACTCGGCCAACTCAATTCACACACCGCATAATTTGGCCCAAATTTCTTGCGCAATCTGCTGGCACCGGGAATCTCCAAACATTGTTGCGGAAGGTACAAAAACCTTTCACAAAAGTAGGCTGCAATACACAAAAGCAAAGTAACACAGCATCTTACCACAAAAAGAACCTTTGGTTGATTTAATTGCTCCAATAAGAAGATCTGTCTTATCGCCTTCTAAAGCTTTCCATATCTTCCTTGCTTTTGGCACTAAAAAATAGGTAGTCATAACGTTACGAAGTAAGTTTAAATATTTTTATAGCAAGTATGATCTTAAAGTTATATTACAATGCATATTCTGTCGTTTCAACATGGAATGTTGAAAGCATACCACAAAAGTCCAGTTGGAACATTTTCCAAAACGCTTACCATTCAGTGCTGTAGTCTAACTCTAAATCTTAATAATGCACCCACCTTCTCTATTTCTATTTATAAAAGAATCTGTCTTGTATGTCGGGAAATGTTTTCAACGGAATGTTCCACTTCTTTGGCTTGTGGAACCGAATCTTTTGGATCGAGGCTGTGAGTACGTTTTAAGGAAGCCCATTGATTTGTACAAGCCCCAAAGGACTTTTTCGGAGCCAGCATCGTCTGATTGTCCACACATCTTCTTTCTTCTCTTTTGTATTTTTTGTACTTGCCTTTTCATGCGGTTTTGCCCATATCTTCTGCAAAATAGTAACAGGTGATTATAAATTTGGTTATTTGGTTACTTGCATTTTATTTTATGCAGCTTGCAACCAATCATAACTTTGATGGAAGAAGGAAAAGTTATAAACATTAATTTTTTTATCATTACTTCTAAAAAAAAATATCTTCATATATGCTTAAAAGAGCTTGTTCTTGACAGCTAAATGCATGAAATCAAGAAATAGCTTGACAGGGAGTTGGATTTACAAATATCGTATACACAGTTTATTCATTAGGCATTGCAGCTATACCTTATGGGTGCATGGTCTAGCAGTACCTAAAAAAAAAAAATTTGAAAAACCAGTTATCAGCCGGTTGGCATATTGTCAAGAAACATTGCTATTGTTAGTTAGCTACTTAGTTAGTTGCATATTTTTCCTCCTATCACGAGAAAGCGATCAATGCGCTATACGAGCTCGCTTAGGAGTTGCCGGCCATCTGTCTACCACACCAAAATGGGGGAATCCCGCTAAGTGCCTTTCCCAGCGGCACAACAAGTAAACTTGCCGGCTTGTTCTCCACACTGTCCTTTTAATGCTGAGCGTCAAGCAGGGAAGCTGTGAATACCAATTTTACAGTCATTGGTTTGACCCGACTCGGAATAAAACCCAAGTCTACAGCTCAAGAGACAGACGCTCCATACCACTCGGCCATCTGAGCTGTCTTATTGACGCGAGAGGTCTGGGTTTTGACCTCTTTTCAGCAACATAGCCTAGCGGTGGCAATCCTACATGACAAGTTCAACTTTCGGCTGGAGCTGATCACACTGCACATATTTATACCAGGCAGCTGCTGACTCAAAGAGGGCACAAGCTCACTTTGCAGTTTCCCTCAATTACCGTTGAATTTAAGTTCACAATAGTTAAAAAAACACCCTCAGTAATTTATATTATATATATATATATATATATATTTAATTCATATTTTCAAAGGTAAATGGTATGGTTTTCGGACAATTGAGTCCCGGACAGGACAAATGGGCACCAGCACAAATGGGTTCCGAACTAATGGGCACCAGGACAAATGGGTCCCGAACAAATAGGTCAGGGTCAGGTTAGGTCAGGGAAATAATTGTCCAGGGCCCATTTGTCCTAGAATCACCAATACAGCCAAAACTGCTTTTGCTCAAGAAAAGCGATTTGTGCAATTGAAAGTGGAACAATTTTGAAAATGTGTCAAAAGTAATTTGCCAAAGTAATTTGCCATATAGTGTTAAGTATACCGCTTTCGGCTGGAGCTGATCACACTGGACATATTTATACCCAGCAGCTGCTGACTCAAAGAGGGCACAAGCTCACTTTGCAGTTTCCCTCAATTACTGTTGAATTTAGGTTCACAATAGTTAGAAAAATAACCTCAGTAATTTATATTATATAGGTATATTAAATTCAGATTTTCAAAGGTAAATGGTATGGTTTTTGAACAATTGGGTCCCGGACAGGACAAATGGGCATCAGCACAAATGGGTTCCGCGAAAATGGGCACCAGGACAAATGGGTCCCGAACAAATAGGTCAGGGAAATAATTGTCCAGGACCGATTTGTCCTAGAATCACCAATACAGCCAAAACTGCTTTTGCTCAAGAAAAGCGATTTGTGCAATTGAAAGTGGAACAATTTTGAAAATGTGTCAAAAGTAATTTGCCATATAGTGTTTTAAAATCACAATGACAATCACAAATTCATCAAAAAGTGTAGGCCTAATTAATTACACAGTACATTCAATACAAGTATCATAATATATACTTAAGCATACCGGTATTGATAAAAACAAAAGAAGGCAATTAAACTATAGGATACTCAAAACAGCAAATATTTTTGGCGAAATAGAGATTCTACAGCAATTTTTTAACCATTTCCCCCTTCAAACAGTTTATGATTTCTTAACATCATGCACATAGGTCTTGCACATTTTACTTATGCATTGATTTCAAACCACTGACCGGTGACCCATAACGTTCTTTGCTAGCTTATACCAATACCGATATCTCCAAAAAATATAACAACAGTACTATTCGAAATGAGGCTCAATCTCCTCTGGCAGAGTGCTCAATAACTATCACTAGCTAGAGCTTAATTTATATTTATTTGAATAGAATCGCTACAAATTCATTAAACCACAACAGCCTGTTTCGCCGTTACCGGCTCTTCAGGTGGTTATACAGTAATCTAAATAAAATGAAAAAACAAAAACATTACGATATAGATATTGGCGACTGTAGTATACGTATTCAAATAGAAGCTGTCGTTGCATCTAAGGAACTACAAAAATTAAAAATTAAAACAGTTGTGTGTGACTGCGCAACTGTACAGTAAAAGCATGACCGGGTTTCTGGTGAATATACGGTGAAGGGGTTAATTAGTAGGTGGTCTGGTTATGCTTTCACTGTACAGTTGCGCAGTCACACACAACTGTTTTAATTTTTAATTTTTGTAGTTCCTTAGATGCAACGACAGCTTCTATTTGAATACGTATACTACAGTCGCCAATATCTATATCGTAATGTTTTTGTTTTTTCATTTTATTTAGATTACTGTATAACCACCTGAAGAGCCGGTAACGGCGAAACAGGCTGTTGTGGTTTAATGAATTTGCAGTGATTCTATTCAAATAAATATATATAACAACAGTACAATGTATAAAATAAAAATACAAGTCCAAAAGCAGAACTAAATCAAAAATCAAATCTTTACTATACTTGTAGCATTATGTCGAAGCGTATGACGAGTGCCGGGGCTCATCTGCACAGCTTAGCGCCTGCGCTACACAGCTCCAAAAGAATGTCGCAGCGGTGGCAAGTCGTTGGCGACACTTTGCAGATTTGACCGACCCAGGATTTGAACCCCAGACCTCCTGCACCGATTGCGTGTGCGCTGAGCAACTGAGCTAACTGTCGTTTTTTTACTGCAAAACTATTAATTTTGAAATATGACATACCAGTAAGCATTAGCCACTTTTGGCAATCTGCAATTCATTACCTTGTCCTTCTACACCACAACTTTTTGCAACACATTTCCATGCAATCATTTGTGATATTTGGTTCTTATATTCCGCTGCTTGTAGATTGAACAAGCATGAAAATTTTTGTATTTCAATAAGCAATCCATAAATCTTTTTGACTGTCACTACAAAAATATTTTTCATCTATAGCTATAAAAAATTGAAAGAAAAATGTGTATAAAACAGCCTGCACAGATAACAGCCACTACGTTAAAAAGCAATGACTAAATTCACAGACATTTACAGCAGATTCTATAGGCTATACCGGTATGTAGAGATAAGCAGTAAGGGAAATACAGTATTATCCACAGCTAATGGCCTACCACCTCTTGTATTTCCTTGAAAAAGCAAAGTTTGCAAATAAAGATGAAACAGTCTTGACTCAGCCAGTCAACAAGTGCTGCTTTTCACAAAAGAGATACATCTCAGACTTGGGAGAGGTTGAGAGGGGGTATGGTACTCAGTAGTGGTACTGGTACTTCAGACATGCTGGTCACAAGGGAGTTTTCTTTCAAAATGTCCAATTTAGTTGCAAGTACCAGTATTTAGTTGTAAATCTTGCAATGCAGATTTTTATTTTTTTTAGAACCATAGCAGGGTCAAAGAACCACTGTGCTGGACTAGCCGGAGCTTGTTTGAATTAAGCCGCATCTTATACAGTTATAATCTGATAAAAGGCATATATGTATCACATGACACGAGTACAAGGACCGCTAGTGAGGTATTAGTAGGGGTTAGGGTCTAACTCCCCAAACCCTAACCACGGCTTCATTCAAACAAGCCCCGACGAAGCTACTAGCCTAATGAATAACAGTGATACTGGTAGCCTACGGCTAAACATGTTCGTAGGCTATCCGGTATACCGGTATACCATACATGGTATAAGTTATTGTAAATTGTATTACACTGCTACACATAGTCAAATGCACATCATGAACTACAGCACTAAAAACACTAAGTCTTTTCTAATAGTGAAAAACCTTGACCAAGACATGCCAATACTTTACTGTGCTCAGTGCTCCAGGTCTAGTCTAAGCTAAGCTTCCTGATGCCTTATTAGCTAAAAAAAATTACACAGGTCGCTTTACTAAAACTTTCTATTGAACCAAAATAGTCACAACATTACATCTACGCAATGTTCTTCTGTTCAAAAGCAATTCTGCTGATTAATTGCAATGATGCACTAACCTAGGACCTGAGACCTGACAAACCTTCCTGAAAAGGAAGCAGCTAAGCGCGAATTACATAATTGCGGAATCGCTACCGACGCGAAAAAAATAAATTTTGTAAGCAACTGCTTACATAATTGGTTGCTTACAAAATTTTCCAAGCGAGAAGTTCATAAATAAACGAAGAACTTTCGTGCTGAAGCGCTTAAAATAAGCATAGTGTAGACGGGCCTTGACACTATTTTATTTTCTCGCAAAAAAAGAAAACCTTTGCATGATACTTTTAGTATTTATACTGAGAAAGGACCTATTGAAGTTAAAACCACTATCAAATACCTAGGCGTACTACTTGACAGCAAATTGTCGTGGACTAATCACATTCATCATATCGTAAACAAATTGAGTATCGCAAGAGGAATTTTACTAAAAATTAAATACTTTGCGCCAAAATCGGTATTACGAAATGTATCCTTTGGCCTCGCGTATCCATATTTGCAGAATGGAGTTACCTTCTGGGGAAACACTGCTGTCAAACATTTGAGAAAAAATGAGGTTTTACAAAATTTGATCGTCAAGATTATAACTTGTACGTCTTTTTTCAGAGTAAAACTTTCCCCTCTATATGAAGTATTGAAACTATTAAAATTTGCCAATATTTTTAAACTCGAAGTTTTAAAATTTACGTTCAAATTTAAAAAAAAATCTTTTGTCCAACTGTTTTATTAAGTACTTCAGCTCAGCCTCCGAAACCCATACTGACCCGACTAGATTTGCGTCAGACCATAACCGAACAGAAATCCGATGTAATAAAAGTATCAGGCAAAGAAGCTCAACTTTGGAATAATCTACCCAAACCTTTAAAAAATAATTCTAATCTCAACTATAAAATCTTCACTAAAAAAACTAAAACATTCTTTATATTTTTGAGCACATGGAGTTGGCCGAGTAGTTGGTGCATTGGGCTCCGAAGCAGGCTTCGTGGGTTGGATGCTCAACTAGGTCATCTCCATGATGCATGCACTTCACTACCACAATTATAACAGCAGTCATAACGTAATTTTCCTTTTCATAGTTAGTTGAAATGGTGTATTGCGTATTATGTCTTCTCCCTGTATCACTAGATTACGGTAAGCTATTACTGCATTATCTGCGATTCCCGGGCCGGTCAAATCGACACAGTGTCGCCAACGACTCGCCACCGTTGCGACGTTTCTTCGGAGCTGTGTTGCCCAGGCGCTAAGCCGCGGAGATGGGCCCCGCAACTCGTTACACGCTTCGGCGTAATACGGCGAGTATAATGAAGATTTGATTTTGATTTTATATTTTTCCCGTTTTTTGTATTGCTATAGATTCAAGTATTTTTTGCATTGCATATCTGTTACATTACGTATATTTTTCTCACTTTTTTTGTATTACTAGATTTCGGTATTTTTTGCACGTCTGCTTCTTGCACTTTGTATTTTAATTGCACACTCTAAGAGACTGCAGACTCGGCGACCGCTCCAGTTCTTTTGATCTGGACACAATGGTATTTTCGCAGCCTCTCCCGTAGAAACAATTGCACTTTGTTGATTAATTGTCATTATTAGTTTGTTTGTGTTTAATGCTTTGCGCAATACCTTCTGCAATTAGAAACAAAAAATGAAGAAAAAAAGGCGTGGAAACAATTATTAGCACAAAAAAGCCTAGCGCAAAGTAACCCTGCAGCAAGCAGCATGGAAAGATGGCAAAGTATGCAAAGAAGTAACATGTGATGCGCTAGTTGATTAATTATGAACACAAAACTCATTTAACAGAAACACATTGAGTAATGTACATAAGATCTACCCCACAAAGAAACGACACACGGAAAAAATCAATAATCAGTCATAACACCAAACATTTCCCTAGGCCTACGTGTCCTTGTGGATCTTCTAGGAATGCAGAAGATCGTGGCGACTCGATACAGATGGTGAGATGTCGGTGTTACGGCAAAATGCTTTGCCATCATGTGACCAAATGACCATGCCGCGGGAGACTGTCACGTCAGCGTTTCAGAAAGCGTCTTTTCACGCGCGTTAAGTTTACCCTTTTCTTTTTCTCCGTTTTCTGACGCGATACACTTTCGATCGGCATTTTTTGAATGGAAGAGCTACGTGCGGCTGCATCGTTTTTATTGAAGTGTTAACGGTGGTGGGCAAGGTCCTTTCAAAAAGGATCTAGTTACAAGTTACTTTGCGAAAAAAGTAACTTAGTTACAGTTACAAGTTACAGTTACTTTCGTGCATGTCGTAAATCCAAAAAAACATTATTAATTCTTAACATGTAGAGCTCCATGGTGCGTATTCAAACCAAAATCATTTATCTTTGTATTGAAACCAAACAAAAGCACGATTCTGATGCGATAAACGCAGCAGTAATAGCAATTTTAGATAATGCTTTCAAAAACGCCTAAATTTTATAGTGATTACATTGTGCAACACAAAAAAAAACTCAAAGAAAAAGTGAGTTGATTTTAGTAAATTTGGGGGCGCTAAACACGAATATGCAATTAGTTTTTTTCTAGCACGTCGGTTTTTTTCAGTATTTTACATTTTAATCTAAAAACGCAGGCCTGAATTTTCTCTTCTTGATTTATGAGTCATCATTGGCAATATTGCTGACATTTTACATTTTTGTATTTTAGCTGCATATTTATCCTCCTATCACAAGAACGCGATCAAGCGCTGTAACAAGCTCGCTTGGAGTTGCCAGCCATCTGTCTACCACACCAAAATGGGGGAATCCCGCTAAGTGCCTTTCCCAACGGCACAACAAGTAAACTTGCCGGCTTGTTCTCCAAACTGTCCCTTTAATGCTGAGCGTCAAGCAGGGAAGCTGTAAATACCAATTTTAAAGTCATTGGTTTGACCCGACTCGGAATCAAATCCTAGTCTACAGCTCCAGAAGCGGACGCTCTTACCACTCGGCAATGTGAGCCGTTAAATCTATACAAAAAATAGCGATTCTGGTCGCCCATGATTCAGTCAGTTAAACAGAATCAGACTGTCACAGTTGTTGTTTCTTACAAGTAGTTAGAAATCAACAGTCCCACTGATTTGGCTACAGCAGATGTTCTTTTAATCATAATTTTTGCATTTAAGTATGTTGTAAGCAAGCTATAAAAGACAAGTGTACTCATATTGTAGGTATTATACAGTAAAACATTGATTTTGCCCATAAGAAGCTAAAATGCCAAAAAAGAGACGATCTTGTAAGAATGATCCCGACACATTTTGCTGTATTTGTGGACAATTGACTCTGCTAAAATATCTAAGGAATTTAACTGACAAGATCAAGCGTTTGTATTATGCTTATTGTCGATGCGCGGTTGGAGACCAAGATAAAGCTTGGTCTCCTATATTTTCATTTTAGATCATGCTGAAACTTGTAGTTGGTGGAAGAGTAGAAAAACTATAATAAAGACTAACAATGTTGCTATTAAACAATAACTAAATTGCTTTGGTAAAATGCTACTAAGTGACTGAAACATTTCGGTCGAAATTTAAATATTTTATCACCAATTATGCCAGGTTTTTTCAAACAAGGCGAACTACAATCATTATAAATATAATAGACTTGTTGCAACTCATTAAACGACCTAATTAGAAGGTATATTTATATTTGTTGTGGGCAATAGTGTTCGAAAACGTAAAAAGCATCTATTTTAACCAAAAATTTAAATGCTTTTTTCGGAAAATCCTGACGTCTACGTAAAAAAACAAGGTCAAATTCGGACTCAGTGACCACAAATTACCTAAAGCATACCTGTTTGTTCTTGAGTTTTTTTTAAACTGAAAATTTGTTGCACAGTGTTATCATTAAGCCCACAGCGCTATGGCTTTAAAATGTCTTTTCCAATGCTAAAAAGTCACTCAACTGCAGCACTCGAAGGAAAAGCAGTGTTGTAATGAATTGAAAGTTCCATAAGTTCTTCATGCATATAAGCGTTTGCATCAACAGTTTGAGAGAGTGGGGCGAAAAGGAACTCCTCTACTTTATCGACATCGCAAAATCTTCGTCGCTTTAATCGTGCAAACAAACAGCCAAAAAAACTGTCACTTGAGCTTGCATCACTGTCGTTGTTAGTGTCACTACTTGTGGAAGTGTCTAGAGCATTGTCTTTTGCCTTGTTTAGCTCATCGATCATTTTTCTTTTCAATTCAGCCTCAGTTTCAGTGGGCTCGTCAAAGAACCAAACACATTGTTACGATGATGATGATGATGCCATTATCCCGTGTTGTCCCCATTTCATGGACCACACATTGCTCTTTTTGTCCGCAAGTTTGGCACCACACATTGCTCTTTCTGTTCTTCTCAAGATAACCATTTCTTTTTCTCTCAAACACCACAAACCCCTCTTTTCTCCAATGTACGTTTTCGGGCACAAGACACACAGCAAACCTAAGATGGTTAACAGCTCAACAAACCTAAATTAACAGCTCAGATGGCCGAGTAGTAGTGCGTCCGCCTCGGGAGCTGTAGACTTAGGTTTGATAATAACTTTAAAAATGGTATTCACAGCTTCCCTGCTTGACGCTCAGCATTAAAGGGACTGTGTGGAGAACAAGCCAGAAAGTTTACTTGTTGTGCAGTTGGGAAAGGCACTTAGCAGGATTTCCCTGTCTTGGTGTGGTAGACGGATGGCTGATAACTCCTAAGCGAGCTTGTATATAGCGCACTTATTGCTTTCTCGTGATGGGAGCATAAATATGCAACTAAATACTAGTACAAATACTACTGCAAACCTGTCTTGAAAAATTCAATTGCATGCCTGCTCAAGTGGCTGGAATTTTTTCAGGATAATTTTTTATCATGGTTAGACCTTAATTGTTGGTTAAGCGGGGTTGCAGAATTTTACCTGCTGATTTTTTGACCCCCTTGTTAGAGACTTAGCTTTTTTTTCTAATAAAATTAAATTCGGCTACGTACAAAAGCTAGTTCAATCCACGAAATCCTTGAGCATTTTATCTAACTTTTTGATTTACTGATCTGAATTACGCGTAACAAACAATGTCCCACTAAGGTCTAAACATAACGAAAACACACGATTAAAATACACTCAAGCACTGGACCATTTTTTAACATAGGCCTAATGAAATGTGTACATAGACCTATACGCATTTACTGTATGTATGTAGGCGTACTAGTTTATTAGTTTTAAGAACAATCATCGGTGTCAGTTTAGTATGTGATCTACCGAACGTCCGTACCTAATCTCTTTCTTCTATGTTATCTCGAATCTGATATGATAAGATAGCAAGTGTCACGTGATTGCTAAAAGATGAAAGGTTCGGTAGATCACATACTAAACTAGCACTGAATCATCTATTTTACTAAATTACATACATACGGGCTTTCGCTTATTTGTAAAGCTACGTTTAGATTTTTTCTTGCTCTAACAGTTTTTTGCACTGGAAAAAGTGATTTAGCCCCTTCATTGGGTAAGCAGAGTTCAAAACCATTTAAAAACTCAACCACAAAAGAGAACTTGCACAAGCTCATAAAAGTTATATCAGGGGTGCCCAACCAGTCGATCGCGATCTACCGGTCGATCTTTGGATGCTTGGCTGTCGATCACGGGCCGATTTGGCATGTACATACATCAGGTTGGCCACCTACATTTCCAGTTCATGTAACGCGTCCGGGCCGTTGAAGACTATTTTTTTAGCTCTTCGCATAGATTTGGGTGGAATTCGGAACATCTGAAGGATTGAAAACGATTTTCTTGCACTTAACCGCATTTTCGTTTAAGATTTGCGTAATTCCCATGATCAGCAGCACTTGTACTTTTTCAATTTGAGCAAATTTTAGCGAAAGTAGATCCTGAGTCGGAATAGGTTGGGCACCCCTGAGCTAGATCATGATCTTTAGCATGAAAGCGAATATTGACTTTACTATGTTGTAGCTGTTGATCTGTTAAAACTAAACACCGAATGTGCAATTAAAACTAAACACCGAACGTAGCTTTCCTTTCTGCAAGCTTGAGCCCCCCCTGGCACCCCATGCTTGCGGTTTTCTAAGTCAAGGTCCCCCTATCCACTTTTAACCATGTACTCCCAGCAGAAGAAAATAATAATATTAATAATAAAATGTTAGCCCACATAATAGAGTAGTAAACCAAGATTATAATTATGATAAAATCAAACAATTTAAACGATTTACGTATAAAATTTCAAATTTCGTAATCAGGAGAACAGCAAGGAGGCAGTTTCCAACTTTAATTCGACGCAGACAGAATCAAACAATGTAAACGGTTTATGCAAACAATAATCAAACAATATACGAATACAAATAATAATCAAACAATAACGATAACAATACAAACAATATAAGGTAGTTTTAATCATGGTAAAATCAAACAGTATAAACAATTTACATTACAAAAAAATTAAATTTCGTGATCTGGTGAATAGCAAGTAGGTAGTTTCAAACATTAATTTGACGCAAACGTGGTTTGAGTCGATACATTTAGATAATTTTCGCTCACAGTACCGCACTATTTTCAGTAGTGTACCAATAGCTTTTCTTTGAAACGTTTTTTAAAAACACTAAAATTTTGATTTTTGACGTCATTGTCAATCTCGTTCCACGTTTTGGTGCCTCGAAAAACCATTGAGTTTTGGCAAACGGATTTGCTAACTCGCGATACAAAGTAGTTACGTTTTTTGACACTTCTGGTTTCATATGAGTGGACCTGATCAGTTTTTACAAAACGACTTTGCAAGATTTGAGGCAAATTATTGTTATAAAGTTAATGCATGAATTTAGCAAATTCAAACTTAAGTAGATCATTCAATATTAAAAGCTCTAACTTTTTATACAGATGAGTGACTTGAGAGAATCATTTATTCAAAGTTATAGTGCGCACAATGTTATTAAGTCTACAGTAATATCTATTTCACGTAATTTGGTTTTGGTAGCTGTGCCTCAAACAGAAATTCCATATTGTGCACGGCTAGACACAAAACCATAATATAACATGTTTAGAAGTGCGCTGACTCACAAAATCGCGAATTTAATACAACATTGCACTATACTTAGCCAATTGCAAGAAAAGCTTGTCATTATGTTCAGACCATGTTAACTTTTCATCAATGCACAAACCAAGGTACAAAACAGATGGACTTCTTTTAATTTCCTGTTCGTCGTCGTGTGGTTGGGCATCCTCTTCCGACGGTTTAGATGTTGACGGCATTGATTTTAAGCCAGCGTCGGGTGTCATCATCCAGGACCAGCAGACCTTGTATTCCTTTTGGTGCACGATGTAGGGGGCATGTAGAAATGATGTGGTCTACAGTTTGCTCAGAGGCACCACACTCACAATTCGGTGAAGGAGCAGCACCCCATTTGTACATGGATGAATGGAATCGCCCTACGCCAGTCCGCAGACGATTCAGTTTTACCCAAGATGTTCTGGGCAAACCCATTCCAAGAGGCTTAGGACTGGCCCTGGGAATAAAAGCATGAAGCCTTGATGCACTTTTCAAGTACTCCATGTTCCATACATAATCCATCCATTGCGCTGGGCGAATGTCTGATTCGGTCAGACTATCGAGTAGTTTCTGTGCAGCGGGTACAAACGGGCGTCTTGATTTGAGCCTTCCCTGGTGCGCATTTTGTTTCCCGACCAGCTGCTCATGTAGAATATGATCAGGGTTAAGGGTGGCGCGGTTAGCCAGGGAGAGTGTCGCTCCTCGACGGCGAAGCTCAGCTGGCTGGATGCCTGCGAGGATTGGCAAGTAGTCCGTTGGAGTGGGTTGCAGACATCCAGTGACAATGCGCAAGGCGTCATTTAAAACACTGTCGATTAGCCGAGTGTGCGCACTGCGACACCAAACAGGTGCGCAGTACTCAGCTGTGGAGTAAACCAGGGACAAGGCGGCTGTTCGCAATGTTTTGGCTCCTGCACCCCATCCCGAGCCTGCAAGTCGCCTCAACAGTGTGACGCGAGTGGAAAGTTTCTTGCGCAATGCCTCTAGGTGATGACGAAAAGCGAGCGACCTGTCCAGCTTTAAACCAAGGTAGGTTGGAGTTGGACATTATGGCAATAGTTTGCCGTTGTTGAAGGTTTTGAGCTCACGTTTCGCCTCTTGGTTGTTTAAATGAAAGGCCGTCGTCACCGTCTTAGTGTGGCTGAGCTTCAGCCTCCAAGTCTGGAGATACGCTGAAAGTGTTGTCATGTCTTGGCTTAAAGTGTCCTCCAAAGTCTTCCAGTCTTTCGAGGTATGCATCAATGCCAGGTCGTCGGCATTGATTCTGGGAAATTGTGGAAGACAGATCGTATGTGTAGATGTTAAAAAGAAGGGGAGCCAAGACTGATCCCTGTGGGAGACCATTTCGCAAACGTCGTAACCTGCTTCGCTTGCTGTCACCGATGGAAAGGGTGAAATTTCTATTTCGGATAAGTTCCATAATCATTTGGACCATGTGTTTATCAGGAAGGAGTCTTAGCAGCTTACAGGTGAGGCCACGATGCCAGACGGTGTCATAAGCAGCTGTCAGATCGACAAAAACAGCACCGGCCTTCTTCTTGGTCTCAAATGAGTCCTCGATGTGTTGAGTAAGTAGAACAGTTTGGTCTACTGTGGACCTCCCCTGTCGGAACCCAGCTTGCTCCCGAGGAAGAAGCGGGTCGACAATGGGCTCGATACGGGTGTAAATGAGCCTCTCGAGGATCTTGTAGGGGACACAGAGCAAAGAGATGGGGCGATAGCTCTTGGGGTCCTCTACAGGTTTCATTGGTTTGGGGATCGCGACAACCAACGCTCTTCTCCAGATTTTTGGAATTTTGAGGTGGTGCAAACAGGATGAAAAAAAGCCACACAGCCAGGATTTCAGGGCAGCTCCAGCATGGAGCAAAAGCTCAGGGCAGATAAAGTCTGGGCCTGGAGGTTTTTCTGGTTTCAGATATTTGAGGGCGGCTGCGAATTCTGAGGGAGTAAAGCTTCCACAGACATTCACTGCACTTGTTGTAGAGGCCCTCCAAAGATCAGACACTTCTTGAGACACAAGCCGGGATGACTTGCGATCAATATCCTCGTATTTGCTGTTATTGATCAGTACTGATGCGATGGCATTGGCTGAAACTGTACAATGCCGAGGGGAGCGTCGTGATCTACCAGTTAAGTTGTTTAATATGCTCCATGCTTTACGACTGGAGTGAGAAAAGTCGATGGTTTGGACTGCCTCAGACCATCGGTCCCTGCGTTTTCTGTCAAGCCTGGACAGCAGGGCAGAAGCAGCCCTGCTAGAGTCAGATCCCTCAGGCGATTGCAGAAACACCTGATGGAGGTTCTCACACTCAGCATCCCAACACGGAATGTGGTCGTTTCGTCGACCACGTGGGATATACTTTTTGGCTGCTGTGCTGATGGCATTACAGAGGTCCTGGTATGCCCGGTCCACATCAGATGTATCAGGTGGCAACAAGCTCTTAGCGAGTTGGTTGGTCAGGGCATTGTAATGGCTCCATTTGGCCTTGCGGAAGTTCCATCGCGTAACAGGCATACTCGGAACTGACAGAGTGAGCCTTGGTGAAACAATGAGCGAGGGTCGATGTTGTGACCTAGGAAACTTCTCTAAAATACGCCTGTCAGGTAAGTGACTATCAGGACCAACACTAACAAACGCCAGGTCCGGGTTGGTGCCAGTGTTCCAGCGGCCTGAGTGGAAAGTGGCCATGTCCTTCGGGTCATGGAGAGGGACAAGACCATTAAGGCTTGCCCAAGCAACAAGGCACTCTCCATCAGCGCTGTTGCTGCTGTAGCCCCAATTCACATGAAATCACCCGAGTACAGGACAGGGTGTGGAAACACTGGTAGGTCGGTAGTCTGCAATGGTGTAGGTGGAGGTTTGTAAACGTTGACAATTTTATAGCCATCAATGTCTACGCATAACCACTCAGTCTCTGATGTAAATGGGGACTGATCTACTAGGGTCCATTTTAGTCGCTCATGAACAAATGTAGCAAGGCCGTGTATCCTGTTTAAACAGGACCCAGCTAGTGCAAAGCCTGGAATCACAAGCTTGTCGGTAGAAGCACAGTGGGTCTCCTGTAGTAGGATGACGAGTGCCTCAAACTGCACAGCGAGATGGTGAAGGACATTCATCTTGCTTGCAGTGAGGCCTTCAATGTTCAGCTGCAGGATTGCTGGCCTTCGGAACTTGTTGACGATGTGCCCTGAAGCAGGGCAAACATCGCCCCGTCCTGAAAAGGACGTTTGCCGGTTAGTAGGCCTTGGCTGAGCATCGGGAAGAGTGGATACCCTTCCGGGTCGGCAGATTTGGTTTCGGTCTGTCATTGTAACTTTGCAAGAGAAAAGCTTTGTACAGACTTAATCACAGCCCGGGCTTCAAGGAAGCATCTGCCATCCGGGCCATTGTACACGGCTATTGATTTCCTGTTGATTTAACATAATCTTAAATTTAGAGTTAACGGCTCGGTGACGATGCTTCTAACAAATATGTCGTTTTAGTACAATTCAGCGACAATTTGTCAGATAAAAGTCTAACTCAACTTGAAATCAAAGTTAATGATCAACTGCAATCTATCAATGCTTGGTTGCAAACAAACAGTCCCAAAAAAGTATCATCTGGATAAAGAGTAGCGGGGAACTTCGATGCTAATGGGAGATCATTAATGTATAAGGTGAATAACACTGGACCTAGTGACGAACCTTGGGGTACCCCGCATTCAATTGGTAATAGTTTAGATTTGAAGCCACTAATTTTGGTGTACTGAAATCGGTTTGTCAGATAACTTTTCATCAGTTCAAGAGCTCTACCTCTAAAACCATCATATCTTTCTAATTTTTTCACGAGGATGTCATCATTTACTGTAACGAACGCTTTACTAAGGTCAAGGAATATGCAGCAGTTATACAGGTTTTGATCCATTACATTTACTATATCAGGGTGGTCCAACTGCAGGCCCGCGGACATATTTTGGCCCGCGAAGAAATTTTTCTTGGCCCGCAATGAGTAACGGTGATTTGCACGTTTAGGTCTGAAAGTATTTACTCAATTTTTGTTTATGTAGTGTTCAGAACAGAATTTTATTCGTTGCTTATACATAACATCAATAACCATACAAATAACTGACGCAATTTTGAAAAAAAAAGGAGCAACAGGCTACTGCGAAGGGACCATAGGTCTTCGAGTCAAGCAGCAGCCCTATTATTGCAATTATTGAATAGCCCACATAAATATCAAAAGCCTTAGTTATGCCAGGAATGGAATATTTTTTCGATTAAAAGTTAGCTGTATAATCACAATACTGTAGTGTCAATTGAAGTAATAGCAATAATATACCAAACACGTCATTCGTAATTACTAATAAGGTAATATTTGTACGAATTTTTGAAATTTCGATAAGTAGAATGTTGCTTGATGTTTTGAGGAATAGAATTTTATATCTTAACACCCGAGTATTTAAACGAACGTTGTGTTCTATTAGTTGAATAGTGAGTCAAGTATAACGACTGGTTTGTCTTGGAGTTGCGTGTAGAATAAGAAAATACAACAGTAGAATACGTAAAGTAGTGTTTAAATCTGTCAGGCATTTTGTTATGAATAAAAAGGTACATTAATTTGGCAATTTCAAAGATAAATAAATCATCTAGCTTTAATATTTGCAATTTCTTGTATTGAGGTGTGATACTTTTAGTGTACTTTGTTTTCGTGACAGCTCGAATTGCTTTATTCTGTAATCTTTTTACTTTGATAAAATATGTTTTGTATGTTGCACACCAAACTGGCAGTGCGTATAGCAATTGTGAATGTATGAGGGAATAATATAAGTTCAGTAATGCTTCTTGTGGAAGGAAATGACTTAGTTTAGTTAGAATTCCAACAGAACGAGCCAATTTTTTTCACTGTCAATTATAATTCCTAAGTATCTCGCAGTTTCTGTGATGTTGATCATTTCGCTGTTGAGAGTAAGTGTAACTTGTGGACTGCTGCAATCATTTCGTAGTTGTGGTGAAATTAATAACGCAAGAGTTTTTTTAGGATTTACGGTCAAACTGTTTGCAATCATCCAACGTGATATATGAGAAAATTCGCTATTGGTTACACTTTTCACGTTTTTTCCATCAATCAGTAACGTAGTATCGTCAGCAAAAAATCTGGAGTCAGTTTTTAAACAATTTGGAAGATCGTTTATGTAAATCAGAAATAAAAGAGGACCTAAAATAGATCCCTGTGTTACTCCGCATCCAATTTTTTCTGTAGAAGAATTTATATTATTGAAAGAAACATATTGCTTACGATCATCCGAATATGAACTCAGCATACAATTTGCAATTCCACGAATGCCATAATGATCCAATTTTTTTTGTAAGTTTTTCATGGGAAACTGAACCGAAAGCTTTTTTGATATCCAAGAACACAAGGGCAGAGCATTGTTTACTATAGATATTGTCTAGGCAACTGGTGATCAGATCAAGGATTGGGTATAATGTAGAATAGTTGTGTCTGAAGCCAAATCGTGTAGGTGTAATGGTGCTGTTACGCTTTAGAAAGAAAGTCATTCTGTTAAATATTATTGTTTCAAATATTTTGGATAGAGACGTCTAAAGTGAAATTGGTCGATATTTACCGAGCTGGTCACTATCCCCATTTTTATACACGGGTACAACCTTAGCAATTTTTAATTTATCAGGAAAAATACCCAGAAGTAGAAATTGATTGAGGATGGATAATAGAGAAAGAGCAAGCGTATTGACAGCAATTCGAAGAAAATAGAGAGGTATATCATCATGACCATTGGCTTTGTTAATCTTGAGTTGGGTAATAAGTCTGAATATTTCAGCTGGTGTTGTGGGATACAGGTACAAAGAAGAAGGACACGAGTGCTTCAAGTAGGATAGATATGCATTGTCGTGATCAACATTAAATTTATTAATTAGAGTTTTGCCAATCCTAGCAAAATGTTCATTAAATGCTTCAGCAATAAGTATAGGATCAGATAGGGACATACTATTAACACTAATACTTGTTGGTGTTTGAGCTTTAGGTTTTGCTGGTAGAAGGGTACGTAAAGTGTCCCAGGTTTTCTTTGGATCATGCTTACGCATATCAAACTGGGTCTTATAGAATAATTTTTCAGCCAGAGTTTTTATTCTGGTTAGAGTTTATTCCGCAATCGAGTTTGTTTTCTAGTTAATTTTTTAGTGGTGCATGGTTTTCAATCGTTGTAGCGATCCAAGAATAAAAGTCTTCAAACATGCTATTAATGTTGGTGGCAGTTGCAGTTGGTATCTTAAGCATAAAATCGTCTAGTTTTATTTGTAGATCTTCATTAAAACTATCAACAGAGAATGTAGATAAGTCCCGAGTGAACTTTGCATTAGCACAGTATTTATTTTTATCCATTTTATAAGAAATTGAAACCATTACTGGATAATGATCAGTTAAGTCATGCTCAATTACTCCAAGTATAATTGTAAATCGATCTTCATTTGTTAAAATGTGATCTAGAATTGTTGCCGATGAAGGCGTAATTCTAGTAGGTTTGTCAATTACTGAAGCAATACCATAAGAAAGCAGCATGTTTTTATAATAAGGCCCAGAGCTAGATATTTGTCGCGGAGACGTGTTTATATCTCTAGAATAAAAAAGTGCTCATTCGTATCGTTCAATTTCATAAGCATTAAATTCAAACAATCCAGAAAATTTTGCACATTAGTGGTTGGGTGACGGTATATGGTTCCAATAATGAAAATATTATTCGTAATGGGGCAGGTAATTTTGATCCAAATATCTTCACATCCAGCAAAATTTATAGTGCAGTCTAACTCATCATACCTCAGAGACTCATGAATATACACACCTACACCACCAGCATTAGTTTGGGAGTTGTTATGTAGAAACGAATAGCCAGGGAGTGAAATGTTAGTGAGTGACTTGCCTTTAATTTTTGTTTCACTTAATGAAATAATATGGGGTTTGGTATTGAAGTTGAATAAAAATTCACACATGTCATGGTAATTCTTTTGTAATGAACGTATATTGAGATGCAGTAAGCATAAATTGTCATCACTATTGCGAGAAACTGAGTTCGTTTCATAGTATTTACAGGGCTTAATGTTTTGAAAAAAAGATGAAAAAGTTTTCATTCTTAGGTCAAAATTTGAAAAAGACCTGGTAAAAATCAATAACTACAGGCATAGCTGCTTGACCTGAAGCCACAAGTTTATCTGTACAATCATCATCAACGCAGTGTGTTATGTTTGAAGTAAAAAGTTCATTGTCTCTCAAATCGAAAACGACAATTATTAACAATGCTGCGTTTACGTTTTTGCTTTTTAAATTTAATTCTGAACAGTCTGTACCGCTTCGCTTCATAACTTACGTGGTTTTTTATTCATGGAATTGCAGCGGATTACTTTTCAGTTTATTCACCTTGATAGTCGACTTCTAAGTGCCTCAATCTTCTTCATTTTATTTTCAGTGATGTCTTCCATGTGGCTGGTCTACTGATTGGATTACTGAGAAATTTAAATGTTACAAAATTTTGCAACAGTTACGGTATTTTTTCAAGAGATAGTCTAGCCTAGTTTATAAACTATTCACACAGCTTTTATGGCCTAATTATTTACACACCCTACTCCATGTACGATACCTTATTCAAATAGAATGATTACGGTACCATATTCAAATAGTACCTTATTCAAATAGAATTATTATTCAAACCTTTTCCAAGAATTTACACACTTTTTAAACATTGTGTTCATTCTTTTAGCCTGTCTACTACTACTAGCCAAACATAGTCTTTGGAATACAACAGTAACATTACTCTGCATATTTATATTAACAAAAGCGTGTATTGCAAATTAAACAACAAATCAGTAGTTTGATCACATGCCAGCATGCTGTTGAATATCATCTGCCAGTTTTGCAAAATGAATTTTTACTCTTGTTTCCAAAGCTTTTTTTTCTTAAAGTTTTTCCACAGCATCTTGCATAATCTCATCCAAAAACAAACACATAAAACTTAGCTAGCAAAATTGTAATATACCCAGAATAACATTGATGAACTCATCAAGCAGTTTTAAAGCTGCTGGCTCAATACTGCGAAAACTCTGCCAAAATTTACTATGACAATACATCATTTACTTATGAACTTGCCTAAATCCCAATGCTAGCTTACCCAATGCTTACTAGCTAAGACACATACACAGAGACAAACTTGAAAGCTTAAACTATGAGACAATATGACGAAAAGCTTTGGATTACTGAAAGCAGATTGGTAGATGCATACTATTCTCTGATCCACATTTTCAGCAACTTTCATCGAAGCATATTTTTTAAAATTTGTGTTACGGCAAACGGGTTACTGGCGTTGGATAAATTCTATGGAATTGGGTATTGTTTAACTGCTAAAATAAACTTTAAGTCCGATTCCAAGGGTACGGTTTCTGTCAAAATTTTCTGACTTGTCTATTTTCATCTGAAGATTAACTGCTTAAAAAACTATTGATACCAAACTGCAAAATAAAAAGTAATCGGCTTTAAGCTACTGGTACTGATTCACTATACACCTATTAATACACATCGCATTTCAGTCACAAACCAATCTTTAAAAGAACTATTCGATCCCATACAGTACAATTGGCACTGTAATCTACAGGACAGGGCTACACACCGGTACCAAGAATTTTTAACCGGCATTCGGTAGCCTACAGTATCTGCCGATAGCTTACTATACTATATACCGGTATCAACATAATTAAAATGTAGGGGGTGAGGCTCTGCATCTACCAATCAATCAAATATCAGCCCTAAAATGAATTGAAATAAGTTTTCCGGTTATGTATGGCACTGTAGACTAATCTGGATAGGGTTACATATGACATGCAGTGATAGAGTGCTCGAGTACTGTCTTCGTACTCGAGTACTACTAGAATACCACTTTTGGGGTACTAGAACTCGCAACCCCTGGTACTCGTCTGGTACTTGTATTCGAGTGCAAAAGTACTTGGTACTCGAGCCAAATATTCAGCGAGTACATGCGAGTACTTTGGATCTGCCTTTCTTTTTCTAAGATTGAAAGAGAGACAATCAATCGTTGACTCTTTAAACTTTCGCTGTAAATCCTGCGATTGTTGCAATCGGCCAGCCAGGGTCGACAGCTCGCCGCAGCAAAAGATGAAAGAAAGATTTGAAATGCCGATTGCGTGCGTCACAATCGCAAGTTGCTGCAGAAAAAGGTTTGATTACTGATTATTCTTTCATCACTTTTTTAAAGTAAACTATGTCATTACAAAAACATTTTTTGCTGGTTTCAAAGCAGTCAGCGGAGAGTGAAATAAGTTAGTCTAGTTTTGAGATTCAGTAACGATAGGCTAGTTGAAGTTGATGAGATTTTCCTCCTACTCTTTGCACCACTGCATAAATCACGGTAGAAAAATATGTATTCAATCAATACAAACTTTCTAGAAAACCACGAAGAATTTTTATACTCGTACTTGTACTCGACTCTCTGAGTACTCGTACTCGATGACACGTACTCGTACTCGCATACCAATACTCGTACTCGCTTTAGATGTACTTGTACTCGAACCTTTTGTACTCGACTGCATCACTGATGACATGGCACTGCGACGTGCTCATAAACCTAGGTCTACCGCTGTTTCTTAGCTTCTTATGCCACACAAATTGAATCAGCAAGCATCTAGCTCGTATTCTTTTCCAAAAATGTAGAAAAAATATGAGAACTTCTGACCTGTTCATGCAGAAAAGACAAAAGGGCCCCATAAGACTGTTTGACAACAAGCCTAGTTATCAGCCTGTTCTAAGCTTAATATGCTTAAAGCTGGACATAAGACCAACCTCGCCTCCACGTGGTGTCCGGTGGAAACAACATTGTAATGTTGGCTAAGGAGGCTCTGGCATTTTTACTTTTTATGTTTGCCAACTTAGTCTTAGCAACGGCCTTACCTGTTGAATTCGCTCCTTGAAGCATTTCGGCTTCTTTTCCTGGCGGATGAGAAGACGAGCTGTGAAGGAGGGAGTGGATAAATCAGGTTTGCCATTAGCGAGGATGCGGGTGGTAGGCACCAAAAATTGTTTATATGGGACATGTCAGGATTGCGTGACTGGAACTCAGATGATTGCAATGGAATCTCATAGTTGTAGAGGGTACCGGTCTAAAACGCGCTCCGTACCGCGGCCGCAAGATAGTTCAGAGGCCCGCCCCTGATCTAGCCAATTGGGGGGGCTGCCTCCGTCAGCTTGTGGAAATCTCCATGCAATTGTAGCTCCAGTTGGCGACTGGGAGGGGGCCTGCAGTTGTATTGGGGGGGCATTCCTGAGGCCACTGCACAGAATGACAAGTCCATTGCACATAGTCGCCTGGGTCCAGCTGCGGGACTTGACGTGGCCTAATAACAATTTTTTTTTTTTTCAAATCTGGTCTTTAGGTTTTTCCCAGTTATAAAGAAAAACCAAACTTTATGAATGAAAAACAAACGAAAAAAGAAAACAGTACGGTTTGTTCCCCTAACAAGGAAAGAACCACTGTCGCAGCGAACAGTTCTTGAACTATTAAGCGGCAGTGAGAGTACACAGCTAGTCAAAACCTCTACTCCTGCAAGGGTTGAGGTGGAGACAAGTGCGAAAAAATTGCCTTCAGCCAGGACTTCTCTTCTGTTGGAGGAGAAGCCTCTGGCAAATCAAGAGGCAACAGTTTCAGCGGCATTGTCGATTGAAAAGTCGAATACCGCTCAAATATCCGGTTCGCTCACTCAGAATCCATCAATGTCTCTGGACGTTGGTAGCACGTCTGAGTGGCGTCGAGGAAAAAATTATGAAAGAAATCAGAAGCGGAAGCAGCGAGAATGGTTGTGGAAGGGGTTAGAGGGTTTGAACATCACTAACCCTGGAGATAATCCTCAAACTGCCTGCAACTCTGCATCAACGAAAAGGTCGATGGAGTCTTCTAGCACTCAATCGAGAACGTCAGAGATGCTTCGGAAGGAGCTGAGGAGCCTCAGAACCTTGATCAGGGTTCGAAGGCAACCAGTTCCTACTAAAGTAGACTGACAATCAATACCTTAGTGCAAAATTGTTGTATTTTCAAAATTCATACCGTGTATGAGTAATAGATCTGCAACAAACGCTTTAAGTAATCAAAAACAAATTCCAGCACGAAAAACCAAGTCGAATGGATTTGAATGCTGGCAGATTAATCTTCACAGAAGTAAGGCCGCTAGCTATAACTTATGTGAAGTAACAAAAAACATTCGTTCAGGTATAGTCCTAATTCAGGAACCCTGGACTTATGGAGGTGCAATCAGAAGTAAACTCAGGGGATGGAAACTTTTTCAAGGTAATAAAAAAGATAAACGTCCCCGAGCATGTATTTATGTCACTTCTGATATGACATGCTCTCTCATACCACAATTTTCTAGCGAAGATGTGGTAGCAGTGAGAGTTAAAAATGTAAGACGAGAAGGAGATAGCTTTGTCTTTGTATCGGCTTACATGGCTTTGGAAGAACCAGCTCCACCAGTAATTCTGAAAGAGCTGCTGTCATTCAGTGACAGAGATAAAATTCCTACCGTTATAGGAACTGATGCAAACGCACATCACACAGTATGGGGCTCCTCCAACGTCAATACAAGAGGTATGGATTTGCTTATGTTCTGTGCTAGTGCGAACTTGCACATCTGTAATGTGGGCAGTAAACCCACCTTCAGAACGAGAAAAAGAGAAGAAGTGCTAGATCTGACTCTAATAAACCGAAATGCTGAGAACTGTATAAGTGACTGGCATGTCAGCGATGTGCCATCCTTTTCAGATCACATGTATATTAGGTTTAGAGTTCAAAGTGGCACTAAAAGAACAAAAATGATCAGGAACGTTAGACGTACTTGCTGGAATACGTATGCAAACGAACTTGATCACAGGTTACATGATTTGAATAGTACACCAGTTAGCATATCATCAGTAGATGATATAGAAAAACTGGCATCAACTGTTCAATCACAGATAATAAAATCTTACAATGTATCTTGCTCTCAGTGTAAGATCCGTCGTAAAACTGAAAATATTTGGTGGAATACAGAGCTAACCTGTCTCCGCAGAGAGGTTCGTAAAGCCCAACGTAAAGCCATCAAATCAAAACTTGGAAGCGATTGGGAAGCTTTTAAGCAGGCCCAATTGATTTTTAAAAATGCCGTAAGAAAAGCCAAGAGAGATTCTTGGCGTCTTTTTACGGAATCGATGAATAGCCACTGTGCAACCGCTCGGCTGGCTAAAATTATGCGTCGAAACGAAACGGTGCAACTAAGCAACGGTTTAAGACCTAATGGTCAATTCACCGAATCTTCTGTTGAGACTATGAATTGCCTTTTAGACACCCTAGCACCGGGAAGTCGGGAGGTAAACTATAGTAAAGCAGCAGAAGAACCAAATGATAACACTGCTGTGTTACCAACGCACGACAAAATTGTTAGCTCCATCTGTTCACTTGAAAAGATGGAAAGAGCAATAAACGAATTTCTGCCATTTAAGGCGCCGGGACCAGACGGTATTTACCCGGTGCTACTACAAAAAGGCTGGAATAGTATTAGAAATATATACCAAACCATTTTCCAAATGTGCTTAAAGTACAGCTATGTGCCGAAAGTATGGAAGGAAGGGACTGGTATCTTCATCCCTAAACCCGGTAAAGAAAACTATCATGAAGTTAAGTCTTTCCGGATGATCACTTTAACTTCCTTTCAACTTAAATGGTTGGAAAGGTTAGTACTGTATCATTTTAATGATGATTCTTATTTGCAAGCAAGGTTTTCTGCATTCCAGTATGGATTCAGAGCAGGAGTTTCAACTGAAACTGCACTGCATGAATTTGTACGACGCATAGAACTAAGCTTGGCAAAGAAAAGAACAGCACTAGGAATATTTCTGGATATTGTTGGTGCTTTTGATAATATCACACATAGTGGCATTGCCGATGCTCTGCGAGAATTGAAGGTATCGCCTTTTCTCGTCCATTGGATTGAGAATTTACTGAGACACCGCACAGTTCAAGTAGAGCTAAATGGTGAGAAGATTAAAAGAGAAGTAGTAAAAGGGAATCCCCAAGGTGGTATTTTGTCCCCTTTTCTATGGAACTGTGTATTAAACTCCTTGTTGGTAGACCTACGCAACAGGGGTTTTCATGTACAAGCCTATGCCGATGATGTAGCAATTTTGGTCACTGGCACCAACATGCTGTGGATCAAAGGTAGGGCTCAAAAAGCGCTAAATATTGCAAGAAATTGGGCTCATAATCAAGAGCTTCAATTCAGCAGTAAAAAGACTGAAATAGTTCTGTTTACTAACAAAAGGAAGCCGGATTTTGGAACCTTGCGTTTAAACGGACGCCAGCTAGAAATTTCCAAAGAAGCAACACTACTAGGTGTAACCCTTGATAGTAAGCTTACCTGGAAACCTCACATAACACGTATTGCTCGCAAGGCGACTGCAGCGTTATTACAATGCAGACAAATAGTGGGCAAAGCGTGGGGATTAAATCCCACCAACATGCGATGGATATACACTGCAATGATACGACCTGTTATCACATATGCGTGTACATCCTGGGTTGGTGGACTAAATAAAAAATATCTAGTGAAAAAGCTTGCTAGAGTACAAAGACTAGCTTGTCTCATGATTTCTTCAGCATTCCCCAGTATCCCCACAGGTGCTCTGGAAGTGCTGTTGAATATCATGCCAATTAATGAATTCATATTGTCAGAGGCGCTAAAAGGTTCATACAGGTTATCCCGCGTGGGCCTTTGGTCAGCCATGACAATCGGATCAACAGGGAAAACTAAAAGTCATGTTGACGTATGCAATGAAGCAAAGGAAAACTTGTCTTTGTTGAGCATGCCCGCAGATTTGATAAACAAAACAAAGGTATTTGGAAAACAGTACAATTGCCTTGTTTTAGAACGCAAGGACGCAGTGCAGTTTGAACGTGCTTTAGAACAAAGCATAATCAGATGCTACACTGACGGGTCCAAATTGAATGGAAGAGCCGGTGCGAGTTTCTATATAGAATACCCATCAGGATCTCACACAGACCAAAGTTGTTTCCATTTGGGAAGATATAGTACAGTCTTTCAGGCAGAGGTCTTCGCTATAGCTGAAGTAGCGAAGAAACTGACCATGGAAAAAACTCTAAATGAAGAAATAATAATTTTAGTGGATAGCCAAGCAGCGATACTGGCAATCCAAAATAATACTGTAAAATCTAGTACAGTATTATCATGTATCAAACACCTAAATAAATTGGGTGAAGACAATCACGTCACTGTTGCATGGACGCCGGGCCACACCGGCATCCACGGTAATGAGAAGACGGATACACTAGCTAAATCAGGATCAGCATTTAATTGCTTCGGCCCTGAGCCTTTTGTTCCAATCCCATATGCGAGCTGTCGCGCTGCAATAAAGGATTGGAGTGTTGAAAGATGGAAAACATCTTGGATAGAACGAAAGGACTGCCTGAGCACAAAAGAAAACGTTGAGTGGGCCTCGCCCCAATTAACTCGTCGACTTTTGAGTCTCAACAGATCTAGATTAAATGAAGTGTTGCAAGTCCTCACTGGTCACTGCAACTTACAGAAACACAGGAAGACCACTGGACGTGACGAGTCACCGACATGTCCAAAATGTAACCTGGAAGAAGAAACTCCAAATCACCATATTGGAGCATGTACTTATTACCAAGCCCTTCGAAGAAAGGTGTTTGGTAAAGAAAAAACCACAATAAAATCTGTGGTACAAAAGCTAAATATAAATCTACTGGCTAAGTATTTGCAGCAGGCCGGAAGGCTTGCTGAATACGGCCAGTAGACTAATCTGAATAAAACAAAAAAAAAAAAGCGGTGAAAAATTGTAATGGGCCTAATTGATGGCCTACACAATGTGCCAGAGAGGTTTAAACGTTGTTGTTCCTCTTTGGCACCACCGCCCACTAATAATAATAATAATAATATGCTTAAAGCTTGAAATAGCTAAGGTTCTAACACCAAGTCTAGTCCTAGTCTTTTCCACAAACATAGAATCGCGTCCAAGCAAACAACGCAGGACTCCTAAAACACTGCTTTTCGACTAGCCTAGGCTAAAACTTGACTGAGACTGACAAGCAAAACCGCCGATTACGTCCAGCGTAGCAAAAACAAAATCGCTCGGTAGGCGATTTATTTTTGCTGCCAGTTTCACGCTCAGCGGCTTTTGAAAAAAGCACGCGCGTAATCTCAGGCTTAATAAATAAACTAAAAGTTTTCAACTTACGCCAACAATTTACGCCAAGTGTCAAGGGGCCCTTATTGTCAACGACATGGCCAAACGGTACCGCGCGCAGGTTGCAGATCCTTCGTGACGGGTTCGATTCACGGCTGGAGTCGATCGCATTTGACATATTTACCGGGTGGTTGCGGACTCGAAGAGCGCAAGCTCACTTCGCAATCTCCCTCAATTACTATTGAATTATCAGCTCAATATAATTAGAAAATATTGTTTCGTCAATGCTGCAGCAAGCTCTTGTTACTATGCCACTTTACCTTGGTCCCAATGGGTGGCATAATATCGAGATTTGCCTGTGTGCCCTAATTACGAGTGCGCTCCGCTTCATTAATAACAATTAATATAAGGGTTTAAGATTGGCTGTGACACATCAAATTTCGAGAATTATAGACCTTGTTTTTTCTTGATTTAACATGCAAAGTTTTTGGCTATATTTAGTAAAGTGGCTGAGAGACTCTTAATACCTTGATCAGTTTACGTATGCTAGTTATAGCCTAATAGGCTATGCGATACACTGTATCTTTCCAACTCGCCAGCTGCTTCGTGAATTTAATCTCATCAGCATAACTGAGTTCACTTTCGATATTCAACATGTGACTATGTCAACAACTGCCGATGACTATTTGATTCGAGTTTTTGCAGTAGGTTGGGTAGGTCTATCCACCAGGCAATCATTTTGGTTTTTCGCACCTCCTATCCAGGGCCAGCGCGTCCACTAGGCGAACTAGGCAGCCGCCTAGGGCATAACTCTTCAGGGCATGCTTCAGGGGCATTAAAATACTTTTTTCGGGACATCAAAATGTTTTTGCCGAAACATTGTCGCTTTTATAAATTATTTTAGCATAAGAAAATATTTTGCTTGATAAAATTTTACAAGTTGAAGGATTTCGTGCGTTGCATTTGCAACAATACTAAGTGCATTAAGATATTTCGAGCGGGTAGTTGCAATAACTCTGCAACTATTGTACCTGTATTGTCGTATAGCGACTATGCTGTAATTGCTTTTTTCCTGATCATTTTATCTCATGAATGCAGTTGTGATGGATTTTGGGTAACAGGAGTCCGAAAAAATCATAACGATAACTTTTATCGCTCACTTAAAGGTAAATATGTATACATGGGGGCATCAAAATTAAAGCTTGCCTAGGGCATCAAATAGCCTTGCGCCGGCCCGCCTGCTCAAGTATGATGACGTCACAAAACCTGGACATATTACGTCTTGAGCTTCCGTTCCGGCTGGAAAAAAATTGCCAATGCATCCCTGTGTGGGACAGCTATACGCCTTTGCGCAACTTGATTGTGCATACAAAATCTGCAATAGTGGGAAACTGATCCATTAAGAATTTCAAAGAATAACCAAGACTGTGCAAATGAAGGTACCACAATCGATTCTCAAAAAGCGAGGTATTTGAATAAAAAATACAATTCATCTGCAAGTCAACGTAATTCCGACAAGAACAGTGACACAAAGCTGATATTTTTGGAACTGCCGTTTCTTTTCGCCACTTTCGATCGCATAAAAAAAATAAATACGTTTTTTAGAAAAGGCGATCTTGACTGCAAGTTAACTCTAGCACATGCAAATTTTAATACAGGAAACTTTTTTCATAAGAACAAACAAGAAAAATATCAAAAACATGGTGTCGTTCGCGAAATAAAATGCAGTTGCGGAAACACATACATAGGCCAAACTAGAAAAATCTCCTAACAAGACTAAAAAACACAACCCAAGCTGTTTGCCCAACCAAGAGACTGACGTTACAAAGCATTTCACCGAAAACCAAGACCACGGCACAAATTTTAATCACGTAATTATTTTGGCACAATCCAATCGCTGTCGAAAACTGTTAATCAAGGAAACCCTGTTAATTCAGAACAATTGCCTTAAGATTAATGCTGACCAATCTCCTACGCCTTTATACATGTTTAATAGCCTACTTAGTTCTTTTTCTTTCTTGTGTAACATTTAGTTTGACATAATTTGTTTTACATGTTTATTTTGATGTAACAATTCTTAATGCATTTTTTTGTTGGAATATTGTAAGTTGCTCTGCTGCTCATTTTGCTTTTGACAATGAGATGAGTATCATCTTGAAACGTCAAGTAATGAGAAATGTTTTCAATCATTCTGACTGCATGGTTTCTACTGAAGCTAGGGAGAAGTTCCAAGCGTTATGCTCCGAAATTGCATTGCAGCATTTTTTAATTTCTTTCAAATTTACTATAGCATGTGTTATTGCAAGGCCACTGCGACCTGATGAGAAAGGTCAGTTCAAAACGTTTATAAACCTTTTTCTGCCTACTGCTGTGCTGCAAAAAAGGTTAAGCTTGTAACAGTCTTCAAGCGATTTTTGCTTCTACTGGAGTCCTACTAAACACAGCAAAGGACTGAAACACCGCAAAGAACGACAAAGGACCTCTAATTGATGTACTAAACAGCGCAAAGTACGACAAAGGACCTTAAAACCCTAAACCTAACATTAATCTAACCCTAACCCTAATTTAAAGCCCTTTGCAGTTTTTTGTTATGGTATGATTCCGAGTCCTTTGTTGTTCTTAGCGGTGTTTAGTAGATTTATTTAAAGTACTTCGCAAGCGGTACAACTGCCATTTGCATAACATAAAAAAAATCGGTTGGGTGCTTAGCACAGTGTTAAAATGTTTTTGTAAATTGTACAGATAAATAAATTTGATATTTAAAACTCCGAATTGACCGCGAGTTGTTTCCCTTGCAGAACAGTAATAAAACTTGACAGAATGGTGAAAATACCCGCATTTCAATGCAAATCTTTTCTCCAATCGTTTGCTGGCATGTCTATGGGTTTTCTAATTAGAAAAATTGGTGAATTGTAATTTTGATGTCAACTTCAAATCTAATCGATCGTGTTGACTAAGGCGGGGCAAATCTTCCTAAAACAACAGAATTATAAAAGTTCGAGAAAGAGGCGTTTTAAACCTACTCGTTTACGATGATGTTTATCAATTGGGTGTTTCCAACACTACCCTTTGTGTTGGTTCTGTTTGCTTATCAAATACGCAGTGCATCCAACTATAAATCGCTATTTTTTGGTCAGCGCATCCACATTTGTTCGTCAGCGCGACAGGAAATTGTTGGGAAAATTTTATCTTCACGTAAGTAAATTTTTATCATGATGAAACTTATTTAATTACAGTACGCTTGAAATTAACTTAAATTCCCCAGCTATTATGAAATACATGTCTTTACCACAGAACAATTATATGAATTCTTTCATACTTTTTTTTTCGAGCCACTTGCCGACGCTAACTCGATTGTTAGGTCTGGAACGTTAACGCGCTTCACGCTATTTTAATGCACGTAAGCAAGGCCTTTCTGCAAGACATGTTTTGGATTTTCAAATGAAACAGCTCTATTTTTTATTAAAGGTTGTTCCAGGCTTTCACAATAAGTCGTTTTGAGTGTTTACGATGTGGATTTGAAATAACGAAAATGCATGCCAGTATTTGAAATAGCGAAATTGACGTAGACAATCTAATGAAAAATCCGTTCTTCTTACCACTTTTGACAATACCAACTTCAAAAGTACTTTTCACAATACCAACTCAAAAGTTCATCATTATGCAACTAGAGGTAATGAACAAGTCAATTATTGCATTCCAACATAACGTTTAGTAAGGTTTTAAAAATCGTTTAGGCATACGGGTGCTAAAATTTGGAAAAGCGTAAACAAAGATCTAAAGCAAAACTCGTTGTAAAAGTTTCAAATTGAATATAAAATTAAATATTGCAATTCAAGAATAAAATTCTTAAGCTTTTTCAGTACTTTCTCAAATTGCTCGTTTTTTTCTTCGCTTTTTTTTCTTTTTTTTAATTAAAATTGATTGTAAAGAATCATTGTTTTCGTGCACCGCCAGCATGACGAAGTTGTGCGAATCGAAAAACTAAACATTGGTCACTTCACTAGCTTCTCGTCAACTCTTATTTTTCTTGAAAGCTGAACACCGTTTTGTAGTGTTTCTTTTCACTATCGCCCATTTGACTAAATAAATCTGCCCTGAAACCTACAAATCACTTGAGAATAAATTATTTTTTCTGCTATTCCTCTTGTAACAATACATTTGCAGTTGTGGTTTAATTTAAATTAGGCAATTGAAGCTTGAAATATTAGTTATGAAACTTCGCACACTTTGATTGTTTATCAGAAAGTACTTAACTGTTCCTTATTATGCTGTTCCTTATTACGCCACTTACTACGAATTGGATCACAGCTTTTTACGCTAGGCTGAATAAAAACTATTAACCAGAGTTGGATCAATTACATTGTAATTGGAACTGAATGCAATTATTTACACTTTTTCATACGATTGTAATTATAATTGTGACTGAGACTTTTCGTTTTTGTGTAATCATAATTGTAATTTTAAAAATTGTAGGTTTGTTTTGATGAAAGTATTGTCAAAAGTGCTAAGGAGCTAACGTCAAATCTAAACAGTGCAGTTAAAAATAAAACCGATTACTTCTTATTGTTATCAAGCTCATTCGAACTTCCTTTTTCCACTTTTAACTGCGCTGTCTAGAATTAGCTCCAAAGTATCCTGTTTATTGTTACATCTTGCCTTTGCTCTTTTCTTGTCTCCATTAATTAACTAGGATTTTGCGGTTCAACACAGATCTAATACAGTAATAGTAAGTTGCAATTAAAATACACGTTTTAGAGTAATTGGGATTAAAATCATAAACTGAGTTTCTTAGCACAAAATGTAACTGACCCAACTCTGCCATCAACATTATCCAACATCGATAAGTTACACGTTAATGTGTCAAAAAATTTTTTGCAACTTTTATTACATACAATTAAAGCTTACCAGGACTGGCTCACTGATTTGATTTCACTGCAACAGCGCAGAATAATACAGCATAAAATAATTTTAATATGAGCCGATAAGCGTTGCACAAAAAGATTTCTGATTAAATATCAACGCGCTCATACTTATTTTTGACTTAATTACTACGATACAGAATGATACAAGTATTCCTGTATAAATTTAACCAGTAGCGATTTGATTTTGCAGATAAGGTTTCTGACTCTATGACCTTACTTTTAAAATCAATTTCCTTATTTGTTGCAATAATTTTAAAGTAACCAGCGTGCTGCGAACAGAGCTACATTGAAAGCAAACACTCACTGGGGCACTTTCAGCTGTCTGACTGACCCAACTACAAAAAAAGTAGCAGCTCACACATTTACAGAACTAATGCAAGTACAATTGTTTTTTTTTTTTCGAAGCTTAACACTTCGAGTTTGATTTGTACTGTATAGTGCGACATTTGTAAAAGTATCAACCTCAAACCATCAACACAAGTTGATGACATTCAGAAGTATTGCTGAGCCAGGTGTGAATGTAATATTGCGATTTTTTGACATGTTCATAGCTTTTCAACGACTTTTACAGCGTGCATAATCTACTGTAACATTTGAAATTCTATAATCGTTTAATTGCCTTAAATATATTGTAACCAAAGGGATAGCAAATAGCAAAAAAAACTCTCAAGTAAATGGCAGTCTGCTTTTCGTAAAAGCACAGCTTTTTTAAGCTAAAAGCCGTAAAATGTCTTGCAAAATTCCTTGTCTACGTGCGCGCGAAGCGCGAAAACGTTCCAGATCTAACGATTTCTAAGTGTTTTATGCACTTGGTCAAACGTTTTTCGTGATACAAGAGTTGAAATCAGATAATGCGACTTGTTATTGACATATTCATTCACGATATGAGTTATTATTTAGTTAATATTTCAGCAATAAAGAAGATAAATTTTCTCAGTCTTGTTTTTTGGGAACGTTGAAGTTTGGTTCTTACATTAAACGTAACAGATCCCAGTTACAAATCTTTCAATAAAGACTTGCTGCACTGTTGTGAGCAAGTACGCCCTACATGAATAAAACAAGACATTACACTTCCGTCGCGTTGAATCACTAACAATGTTGCTGACAGCTGTGAAAACTACTTACGAAGTAAACGTGAATAGCACGAACGCGAACGCTTTTAGTGGTTTTGATTTTTTACCTACGGTCAGAGCATCGAAGCTTCATGGGCTGGCCGTGCTGCTATGGTCAGAGCATCGAAGCTTGATGGGCTGACGGTCCAGCTGCTATCGAAGCTTGATGGGCTGGCGGTGCTGCTGCTATCGAAGCTTGATGGGCTGGCAGTACTGCTGCTATGGAAGCTTGGTGGGCTGGCGGTGCTGCTGCTATCGAAGCTTGATGGGCTGGCAGTACTGCTGCTATGGAAGCTTGGTGGGCTGGCGGTGCTGCTGCTGCAGAATCGCAATCACAGTTTTCAACAATATAGTCAATGAAAATGAGCAACTTTGTTTTCCCATATTCGAGGTAACAAAGCATGTTGAAAAATGATTAAAACCGCAGTCATCAAGCAAACGTAGAGACTTGTTTGCATACTCAAGTAAAGTGCTCAATGTTCCTAACAGCTGAGCAAAATATGAACAGTATGAACAAGAATAAAATTTAATTTAATTCTTTCCTTATTAACTGTAACTTTATTTGCGCTTAAACCTTGCTCCTGATGAATGCCTTGCAGTGGTGGGCACTGGGCAGTAACTAGTTACTTTTTTAGTAACTGTAACTAAGTTACTTTTCTGCAAAAGTAACAGAATTTGTAACTAGTTACCACACTAGAACCTTAACTTTATGGAGCATCTTCGTCCGCTAAAAAAACGGGAAAAAACTATTTAATTTCACTCTATTTATAAGATGAGCTTGGTTCTTTGACGAACCCACTGAAACTGCGGCCAAATTGCAAAAAAATGATCATGTACAAAACAAAGCAACCGACAATGCTGTATTTTCTTCGACAAGTAGTGACAAGGACAACGACCGTGATGCAAGCTCAAAGCGACGAAGATCTAGCAATGTCGGCAAAGTAGAGGAGTTTTTTTCGCCCCGCCTTCACAACAGGCCCGCAGCCAGAGAGGGGCAAATTTTTTTGCAAGGGGGACGAAAAATTTTCAGGTAAAATTAGTTTAAAAGAGCTACATCGATCTGGTAAACGATCCTGATGCGAAGAACAGATCGATGTCGCTGAGGTCGAGCTACTGCTCGGTGTGCTTCGCGATGACAAAAGAAAGCACGAAGCCGCGATGGAGGAAGATCTTGCAGAGGAAGGAATTCTGGTGACTAACTTGTCCATTTGGTTGTCCAATCCAGCAGTAATCCAAGAAAATAGACCTCGCCCAGCAAGGTCATGGCTAGGAACGAAATTTTTGCAATGTCGGATTATGGCATCATAGATAAAAACCGAACAAAAAAAGAAGAGGTAGCACAATTATGCCGCAACGGTGAAGGGCATCGAGCTCTAAACCTAACGACCAGGAATCGAATGCTTTACTGTTACGCCACATAGAATTCACTTTTTACAATACTTACAGTCACCGCCAAACAGAGTGCAATGCAAAACAAATTGATTTTTTTTACGTTAAATTATTATTAGTGACTGTGGTGACACCCAAACTGAAACATACAGCCTACAGACCTAGGCGATTAAATTTGATTTAAGCAGCTCTTATTGGTTTCTGTATCACTATCATGATGTAAAAAAAGTCCATATTAAGAGCTTGTTGGTAAGGCGACTTCTTTTAAGAACTGCGGGGTCGCTTATTTCAGTTTATATTTTATATAAGAAACATGAATTACATCGTAGCCTACCACGCTGAAACTAGTCATTGACTGAAGAAAAAACAGGTCATTGACTGAGGAAAAAAACATTTTTCCTCGCCCTTCTTGGTTGCAGGTCTTGAAGACAGTAATACGTACAGGTGGAATGAATTTTTGATGCGACTTGTTTATGATAAAAACGAAGAGTAATACCCCAGTTTCGGGTTATACATAAAGAGGTTCTTCGAATTAAATTCTCCATCACGCAAGTAGCAAATATTTACCTATTTACTAATAAATAGCTGATTTTCTTTTTTTGGGGGGACGACATTTTTTCCCGGGAAAACAGAGCCCCCACGCCCTCCCCCCTGGCTGCGGGCCTGCCTCACAAACTGTTAATGCAAACGCTTTTATGCATGAAGATTGAAAAACTTATGGAACTTTTAATTCATCACAATACTACTCTTACTTCTAGTGCTGCAGCTGAACGACTTTTCAGCACTGGAAAAGACATTTTAAAGCCCAAGCGCTGTGGGCTTACAGTAGTGATAATCACTTTGAAATGTTAGCGTTTTTGGAAGGCAATTAATTGTTATTACTGCTGCGTTTATCGTATCAGAATCGTACTTTCGCTTGGTTTTAATACAAAGATGAGTGACTTAGGTTTGAATGCCGACCATGGAGCTGTACATGTTAAGAATTGATAGCGGTTTTTTGTTTTGCGGCATGTACAAAAGTAACTGTAACTAGTTACTTTTTTAAAGATGTAACTGTAACTAAGTCACTTTTTTTGCGAAGAAACTTGTAGCTGCATCTAGTTCCTTTTTAAAAGGACGTGCCCACCACTGATGCCTTGTAGGCATGACGCAGACTGTAGACCTGTTAAATAAATAACTTTAATGATCAGTTGCCTGTTCATAAAACCGCTATTGTTGGTAAGTTGGATAAACGCCGACAGGCTTTTTGTTTTTTACGTCATAAACATTTTTTCAATGATGACATCGAAAATTTGATCGTGATGCAGCAAGCCCGATAAACTGAACTGGACATGTGGACAGGGTGATTGTTTGAACTGGACATGTGGACAGTGTTGACATGTGGACAGGGTGATTGTTTTCAAATGTTTCACCGCATGTTATACACAATCAATTTTCAAGATTTTGTCCACCAAGGCCCTAAAAGTTGTTTAAAAATGTGGCTGTGGCATTGGATTGATTGGTCTGCCCTTGCTCTTGCAACAAACTTCTCAACTCAGAGGAGGAAATGTTTTATGCCAAAATGTAACGACGAAGCGAAATACCACGTTTCTAAGGCAGAAGCCCAAGAAATTCAACGCACTTGGTTATCACATAGCTTAGTGTAAAGCCAAAATCGTTTTACTTTCGTAGTAGCAAAAAAAAACCTTCTATGAACACAAGCTTACAACACGTGTCTCTACTCAGTCAAATACGAAGAATGATCATCGCATTCTGCCATAAAGTTGCCTTAATTACATCACATCGCAGACAATAGCGAGCGATGTTCACCAAGTGTAACCTCAGTACCAGTGTAACCTCAGTACCAGTACGTAGAGGTTAAAGACATCCCTGTCAGAGCGGGAAGTCATGGATTCGATTTCCGAGTCGGTCAAGTTAACCACAATGTCGCCGACGGCTCGCCTCCTGTGCGACGTCGCTACGCTGCGAGGATGGGATCCGCTAAACATGAGATGCGGGGTACGGTTGGCTATTAACGGAAAACTCGGTGCAAACTGAAAAGGAATTTCCATGTCATGTAATTTATCTCTATCCATAAAAATATCTCTTATTTTTTCTGATTGCTTTGTCAAGTGCACGCGTCAACTCAGGCGTTACCAAGTTTGCTCACATTTTCGCTAATCAGTGTACAAGTGTCGCCTAAGCTAAAACAGTATTAATGATTTATGAACAAACAAATACCTCCCATGATTATTAATCACATTCTGGCTCAAGCCACCCTCCCCTCCTGCAAACAAGGATTCAATATTGCTCTCACGTAAGCCAGTCACTTGTCATAGCAACCACCAATTAATTAATGACGTAAGATCCAAGTTTATGGCTTCATCAATTTTCCGCAAGCTTACAATAGAAAAGCCATCATCCAATACTGTGGTAAAAACTTAACTGCTGTGTTGCCACTTAGGCTACCTTCACGACATGCCAGTCACCTTGTCAACTTTACAAACAATTGGTCGCGTATTGGTGCAGTAGGTGGAAGCGTGAGAATGAGTGACGACGTAATGACCAGTGACGGCATAATCACTAGATGACGGCGTAACAAATGAGTATCCTTGATTACAATGATTATCTCTGTGTAGCAGGTTCTAACGATCTCGAAGCATGAGATTAACCAGCGCCATGGCCTAGTGGTTCAGAGTGTTCGCCTTGGAAGCTGGTAGACTGGGTTCTTATCTCAGTCAGGTCAAACCAAAAGCTTTAAAACTGGTATCTGATGTTACACTTGCTAAACGCTCAGCAATTAAGTGTAGCGCGGAGGATGAAATAAACAGAGAATAAAAATACGTCAGTGAATTCTTGGCCAAATTTAGTCCTGGCGCTAAAAGGACC
The DNA here is from genome assembly GCA_964006365.1 of Trididemnum miniatum. Classification (NCBI taxonomy): domain Eukaryota; kingdom Metazoa; phylum Chordata; class Ascidiacea; order Aplousobranchia; family Didemnidae; genus Trididemnum; species Trididemnum miniatum. Next base: position 1,329,633 of record OZ023249.1, read on the forward strand.
TTAGCAGTTATATAGCGCCATAAAATCACACAACATTTCATTTCATCGACGACCAAAAACATGAAGTGCAAACTTCGAGCGGTAAGTTAAAATGGATATCAACACAAACAGATGACAAAAAGGGATAAATTTAATTGGAAGAAAAGAACCAAATTAGAATCAGTAGTCTTCTATATTTAGTGGGATCTCCATTCTGGGATCTCCACTACCAGGGACTACTAATTACCCATAGGGAATCGTCCCTCGAACAAAATCCATAAAAATGGAAGTCCTTAAATAGAAGTTTATGACCGTACATCTTCAACAACAGCCAGAGTAAGTTGTTTTTATGGTTCTCAAAACTTCAAGATATCTTATTGTGACCACGATGTCATCTTGCGTGGCGATGTAAACCACTTCATGTTTTCAATGTTGCCTTGTTAACATAGCGTAGTTTGTGGAATTAAGTGGACAGTTTTAATCGGTCGTCCCTCTTTTTGATTCCTGTCATGCTGCACTGATGAGACCTAAAAAGGTCGAAACGCGTCTGCAGCTGCAAATTAGTGGATCGGCATGTGGGGCCTGTGGTTAGACCTAGTTGGTTGGGCGAGATTGTTGCATTTTACCTGCTGATATTTTGACCCCCTGCTTAGAGTCTTAGGGTTTTTCCTATTACTGAAAATTCGACTGTGGTTATAAGAGCTGGTTCTATCCACGAAATCCTTGAGGATTCAGTTTCTTTGAGTCAAGTAATAGTGCGTGGATCTAGATGATTCCAATGTTCCTCTATGTTGCATGTTATGGATTGGTTAATTATATATTTAATTGGATGATTCACATTATGCCATGAAAGTCAATTTTTTCCTTGAAAAAGACCGTAATAAATTGCTATCACTTGATGAAGCAGTTAAAATCTTTTGCAGGGTTTCCTATTATCTCAGAAATTGCCACAAAAAACAGTGATTCAAATCGACTCGGTTTTTATCTGCTTGTTGCAGCCAACAAATGGTTCTAGGCTGCAAATCAGGGGCGCACCCAGCAAATTTCAGAGGGGCGGTTCTAAAAAACACCTCGATCCCGCACTCCCAGCTCAAGAGCGGATCCAGAAAATTTTGGTAGGGGGGATGAAATTTTGAATTGGGTTGTGTTAACTAAATGCGAAGACGTTAGACCCACAAAACACGTAAAAGGCCATTTGAAAAATGTTTTCACGTCTGCGGCATATTTAAATGTTTTTTTCAGTGAGGGGTCACCAAATTTTCACATATTTTCAAGCGCATTTTTTCCGGAAGAATTATTTTGAAGCATATTGAGAATAAAAACGATTGTGGAGAGTCCGGGGGCGTGCTCCCCCGGAAATTTTTTAAAAATTTACATAATGTAGTAGCCATTTTAGTGCTTTTTGAAGAATTTTTACCAAATTTTGATTTAATTTTTTGCTCCTAAATTTGAGTATTTCACTAAATATAATGTTTTGCCTCTAAATCTGAGTGTTTCACTAAATATAATGCATTTTGTTTGTACATTTTTGATTTTGGGTGCTTTGGGCGTGAGGCTTATTGTTATTGAAAAGGTTCGAAATTATGGAAAAATTGTATTCATCAAAAGTATGTTTCAAAATGGCTGATGGGGAGATGCATCTCCCCCACCCCCCCCCCCCCCATCTGGATCGGCCCCTGCCTGCACTGATAACAATGTCTATTACCACTACTCCTACCAGCCGTTTTGGCTTCAGTCTGATGTGAGGCAAATTCTGTCACAGGCTCACAGCTGTTTTGAAATAACAGCACGTTCGCACTTGCACAGTTTGGACACTTCATTTTAAAAACAAGAGTTCGGTTTCAAAAGGGTGGGGTTTCGACCCCCGAAACCCTACCCTGGGTGCGCCATCGCTGCAAATCATAGTGTCATGGTACCGTTGTGTTATTAATTATTATATAGCAAGAGAAGCAAAAAATCTCTCAATGAGCAATAAATATTTGTGTTTGATGACGTTCTTTTTGAAATAGAACTTTGTGAAATCGAAATTCCTGATGAAAATCTTCGCCCTCATCGTTGCTCTTCTCTTCGCTGTCGCTTCGGCGGCACCAGTGACAGGTATTCTATTATTATTTTTGAAATTAAAATAAAAATCGCTTTCGGTTAACAATGAAAAAGTTTGATTAAGTGAAAAGAGTTAAGAGATGTGATGACGTGATGAACTGCTTAAATTGTCTACTAGGTGATGACGTATGCAGGAGGCTCTTCTGCCCGTCCTTCTTAGAAAATTTCACCGTGCATCCACGCCGCTAAGCCACCTTATGGAAAACGAACGCTGGATCTTTCTGCTTTGCCGCCACATAATTTTTTTTTTTGAAAATAAGGAATGTCATCAGAAATTGACGCAAGAGGCTACATTTCTATGTTAAATCAAACGAGTGTCGGAAAGATTAATTAATAATTAATTATCGAAAAGCTGATTTAAACTTTTACACCGAAAAGGTTTCTGATTTTATTACCTCTTTTGCTGACTTAATAGCCAGAAAGTGGCTAAAATCGACCCCAGATGGCAGGACGTCTCGTACAGTTGCACACGTTTTTTCAAACAGCTACGTGAAATTAAAAGGTACCGGTACTAAAAGTTTTTAAAGGCTATGGGCGGTGTAATATTCATCAAAGAAGTTTTCATTAAGTACCTTTATTTAGGCTTTAAAAGACTATAATTTTAACTTCTGAAAAATAAACACGTGTAAATTTTACAATCTAAACAAAACTCCTGCGTCTTTGCACTGTCAACTTCACAACTAAATTGAAATAATTACGAGGAACTGAAATTGTAAAAACAAAGCGACACTTGAGGATCACACCAGCTGCAGAAACTAATGATCACGTGACAAAGAAATGAGATAAATTCTAAATTATGGGTTTATATCTTACCACAGGCGGCATTACAGAATTTATCTCGTATGAAATTTTTTTTGACTTGCGTCTGCGAGGCAACGAGCGTGAAGCTCAATAACGAAAACGATATGATCATTGACTCTCGTCAAACATGTGCTCGGAACCACTCGGTGATGACGTTGACTCTCGTCAAACATGTGCTCGGAACCACTCGGTAATGACGTTCGGACGCATTTAACGAGCGTATACGTCAGATTTTTTCAGACTTGCCTTATCATGTCATAAATTTCTGAGAATCGTATAAAATAGAAAAATTAAAAGGATGCGTCAATGCGCTGTTAAATTAACTAGTGGGAAGCTGTGTATCAAATGCTGAGAGTAGCCTTATGAGAAATACAAGATTTTCCCGATGGACGCGGGGAAAGTTCATATAGCCTACAGGTACTTTTGATAGTTACGGGAAAAAAAATATAAATACAGTAGTTTATTGCGCTTGGATCTTTTTTTGACACATATTTGTTCAAAATCTGTCGCGGGCAAAAAGCTATGCTGATTGTTGAGATTTTAAGTACACTGTAAATGGTAAACAAATTGTTGACAATAATTAGTACCCTTAAAATTTTTTAAAGCTTTTCGGCCCATTTATAATAATAAGCAGAACGACAATCGAGAACTGTAAGATGAGCTTCACGTGTGCACGAAAAGTGGTTACCGGTAATCACCTTTTTCATCCTTTCCGACTGACAGGTGCACAATGCCGTAAGATTTATAGCTTCCCAAGGCTGTCTAAAAACATCACGGATAATAGCGCTTATATAGAGTTTGAACGTTGAATCATAGCGACAAGATGATCAAGAGCGGCAAGGCAATTACATAATCGTTAACACTAACCACAGGCATAAAACCTAAAGCATATGTAGTTATTGCAGAACCCATAGTGAAATAAGAGCCCGGAGAAATTTCTGAGACCTTACTAGCGAATAAAGTTTAGCCCCAAAAAAAATGCGCAAATTATTTTACGTTAGCAGACTAACGATAGAACAAGGATGGACTTTTGTATTTACTTGCGTATTTACCCTCCTATCACGAGCAAGCGGTCAAAGCGCTATACCGAGCTCGCTTAATCAGAAGTTACCAGCTATCTGATCGTGGATTGATCAACTACACCAAGATGGGGGAATCCCGCTAAATGTCTACCCAAATGGCACAACAAGTAAATTTACCGGCTTGTTCTTCACACTGTCCCTTTAATGCTGAGCGTCAAGCAGGGAAGCTGTGAATACCAATTTTAAAGTCATTGGTTTGACCCGACTCGAAATTAAACCCGAGTCTACAGATCCAGAGGCGGACGCTCTTAACACTCGGCCCTCTGAGCTGAAAAGAAACTGATAATTACGATGAAGCAGTAACTTGATTCGGGGTGAATTTTGAAAACTTCCATGAGCAAGCAGTTTAAACGAAATTAAAACTTGCAATTCAACCGTAGATTCTTGCCCTGATGTTTTAGATTTTTTTATTTTTTGCAAAACTAATTGGACTTTTTTGGAGGGGTTTTCAAAACTGAATTTTTTGTATTTCAAAATTGAGAACTTTTGTTGTCTTCAAAACTGATTTAGATTTTTTATTTTTTTCACAAAACTTGTCCTGTTGCCCAAGTTCTCATCGCTGCTCATGATAGTCTGTATTTTCTAAATGCTTTGTCATCACAAGGTCTTGTAAACAATCGGACTCTACTTTATGAGATTAGAGATTTCAGTAAAATCTTCTAATCAAACGTAACCATAAGGAATAAAGGGAAACAAACAAGTGGGAAAAAGACAAATTTTGAAAAAAATGCCAAATTAAGTAAAAATTAAAAAAGATGAAAATTACTACAAAAATGGTAGTAATATGAATTAAAATATCAATCCACCACCTGTTTCATTTTTTGTTTCTACTTATTCCCGTTTTATCTACATTCACCTGATGAGTCTTAATTAAGGCCAAACTGGTCGTGGATTGGTATTTCAAGTCATATTCAGAGGCGTAGCTTAGGGGGGGCAGTGGGGTATATATGTCCCCGGGCGCCAAGGTGCAGGGGCGCCAAAATGGAACTTGCGGAAATTTTACAAGGGTAAAAAACCAATCTCAAGCAAGATTGGTCCGGAGTTACGCTGACCTGCTTTAGCTTCCGTCAAACAAAACAAGTCGATTCATCATTGATGTCGTAACAATCCTGCGTATTGTTTTCCATTCATGTTGCAGTGAACAAGCACCGGTAAACAGTGGCATAACAAGGGGGGGGGGGGGCGAGGAGGGCGCCCATGGCTACTTTTCAATTTTTTTTTATTAAAAGAAATGGATGGACCATATTGGCGCACGCAGGGGAGGCGACGGTGCCATGGCCTCACCTTTGGCCCTGGCGTTGTTGTAGATACCGATACGTGTTGTTAAAATTTCAAACACCGGTGTGTCCTTTTTCGACAAAAAAGCTTTGCTAAAATGTGTGTTTTTCTTGTAAAAATCCGTTGGAGGCTGGGGGCTCTGCCCCCAGACCCCCTTAGCCTCCGGCGGCTGGGGGTTTCGTCGCCAGACCCTCGCTTGTGGCTTCCCTTTGCCAAATCCTGAGTGAGTCTCACTAATTTCTCCACTCTTCTTAGTTTCTTGCTTTGTTAATCTTTCTCCTTCGTTGTTCTTTTCCAAACTGCGATTTATTAGCAACTTGAATGAAACACCAAAATTCACTGTCATTTTTATAATTTGTGCAAAATTCGGAGTGAAAGCAGGTGCGCAGAATTCCTTTTTGCCCCCGGGCGCAGGGTACCCTAGCTACGCCTCTGATCGAGCTTAAAGCTTATCAATATTATCAACTGGGCCTACTTCGCGATTTGCCGTGCTAAATTTTGAGTTCCTCTAAAATACAGCTCAACCACAACGTTGTGCTATTAAATGTTTAATCATGTTAAATTAGGGTTTAAGCCTTTATTTAGCCTTTTCAGCTTGCTTGCGCTTTGGGCTATAAAAGAGTTTGGGTCAAATAGAATAAATGTAGTAAATTAGGCCGGAGCTTATCTTCTCTGAAACAGCTGAAAAAACTGCAGTTATTCATTAGATGAACGGGGAAATACTGTGCATTAGTGTGTACCGTCGACCTTCGCTTCTGAATCATTGGCCGACCAGTATTCATTTTAACGAAGTTATAGTCTAGCATAAGTCTTTGTTTTAACGCTTATTTAAGTTGTTTGGCTGGTAGGCTACTGTATTGACTCTGAAGATAACTTATGATCCATAATGCGAGCTACAGTACGATTGTCACGCTTATACGTTATCCCAATTTCTTTTGTTCACAGCTCATAGAAAGACAGCAGATAACTCATCTACAACTCTATACTTTTTTTAATCTATTTATTTCGATTACTTCTTTTTATTTTTATTCTTTGCATCGTGAAATTAAAACTTGCAACCCTTTTCTGGTAATCCGTAACAATAAGTATGCAATTCACAATGGATTTAAATGGCGAAAAGGTCGCTTCTAGCGCTCCCTATAGATCCATCACTGCAAGAAGACTCAACAATAAACAGTTTGGCGGCCACTGCTCATGTTTAGGATTGGGTTAGAATTCGTTTTCCAAAAGAAAAAACGATGAGCTGTGTTTTTTTTGCAAAAAAACGTTTTTTTAAAAAAAAGAAGGCAAAAAAAAACAATTTACATCACTAGTTATGCACCACATCTTAAGTCAACTTCATCTCCATCAGTGCGTCTCAACCTTTTTGACCTCACGACCCACTTTTACCGAGGGTTTTTTTGTGCGGCCCGCAAAATATGCCACAAAAAGAAAATAAAGAAGAACACATGGAATTTAGTTCTTTAATTCAAAATCTGACCTTCTGTGGTAAAATAAAGTACCTTCTGGAGGCACATGGAGTTAGCCGAGTGGTCGGCGCATTGGTCTTCGGAGCTGCAGGTTTGATGCTAGGCCAAGCCATCACCATGATGCATAGGCCAATGCTTCATTCAAGAAAGGTACAGTCTGGAGCGAAGGTTAAAATTGGGAGATAAACGCACGTGAGAATGTTGTCTTTAAATAGCTCAACGAGTTCTTCAGTTATGCTCTCTGCTGCTAAACTAACAAATTAGCTTATGTCAATTCAAATGCGTAAATCGCATAAAAAAACTGAAATACATTAAAACAACAGAGCAATGTTCACACTTGACAACGTTTTGTAAAGTTTGTACTTTTTGGTTACAAGATGATCGTTTAAGACTGATTTATGCCAAGGGGGAAGAGAATCTCTCAACACAAGCGTTCAGTTTGCTTAGTACGCGGCCCACTTGAAACAACTTTGCAGCCCACCTGTGGGCCGCAGACCACTGGTTGAGAAGCGCTGATCTACATCTTTCCCAATAATTTGCAACTAGGCTTTTGCGATTTTTAGGTTAACGTGACGTCACACAACTTGCGCTTTCACTATCACAATGAATACCGGTACAGCCTAGACTTCGAGTTGTATTTTGTGTAAACTGTGTTTGTGATATCATCACCACTGTTCCCTCTAAGGTGTAAACTTTGAGAAAAGTGAGAAATTTTGGGCAATTTTTTCTTGAGATTGCTAACTGGATTAATGATTTTAGCCAAATTTTAAGTATATAAAATGTTTTAAGTTTTGGTGTAAAATGAAAGTAACGTACCCTGCAAACTCAAGTTCAGAACAAAAACTGAAATTATATCTCCTTTTAGCCTTAAAAAACTTTGGGCAAATTTTTATTACTATTTAAGTTTGGACAAATTCGCACTTGCTAAAATCTTAGGGGGAACAGTGAACATCACTGTTTGGTGCCTAATTATTATTTTTTGACTGCACCACAATGTATTTGTCTTCAGCATCTTTTCACATTACTATTCAATTTGGTAATATGAAGATCATTCAATTTGGAATTATATGGTTATTCCATAATGCTTTATGTATGGTAGCATATGATTTGATTTCTTCATTTTTATCCTCCTGTCACGAGAAAGCAACGGAGGCGCTATGCATAGGACGAATCCAGACTCGCTTAGGAGTTGCCTTTGTTTCCGAGTTTTACGCTTGAATTTTACTTCTGACTTCTTCAATTTGCTTCTGGTCAGATTTCACCAAGCAGAGATAATTGTCTTGTCATGAAGCATCTTATCCAAGGACACAACAACGAGGCTTGGGTGGGAGTTTAACCATCAACCGTGCGATCATGGCCGTCGTAAAAACGACGCTCCGAATCACTCGGTCACGCTGCCGATTTATGTGTACACATTTTTGAAGGTCCCATTATCATGATTTTACAGTAGGCTTATACTGGTTAATGCAGACTCAAAATTTCAGTTTTATAATTTATTGTGTATAATTGGCACCGTACCTTTAACCGTACAGTATTAGGTCGTTTTATGCGTTTGTTTCTATTTAAGAATAAAAAATGCAAATACACATTCGTGTTTTGCTACCAAAGATGTATTTTTGGAAAGAGAAGTGATTAGATTTCAATTTGATGTTTGTTTGATGCATTGAATTTGATGTTGCTTTATGAAAAATTTGATGTTTTTAAAATGTCACTCGCTGGTGACACTGAATGCGGCTGATGAGGGCTAATAACCCGAAACAGCGCTATCCCGCTCTACGGTAACCTAAAAGATGTTGGTAGGGCGCTGATGTAAAAATCAAGTCAGACAAAACAAATTTGACGAGTTGATGTTTTAACAATTTTATTGCATTTCAGAAAAAGAAAATGGAATTGCCCACACTGGTGAGCCATTGTATTTTATTTTCATGCTTCTGGAAATTCACTAGTAAACACAACTTTAAACTCGACGCATCACAAAACCGAAGATAGCTAAAACTAGAATCCAGTCTAGACACAGTCTTTTAAAAGAGTTTACACTCCAATATTTTGACGTTCGTAGCTAGTGTTCCTGTTCTTCTGTGCCTTGCTATTGTGACGTCAAAGGCACCATTTGTAAAAAGGTATTTCGCAAATTGGGCCTACAAATTTTTAGCAATATTTAGCGGTAATCAGAACTATTCAGCTGAAGTGAAGCGAAATGTAGCCAAAAAGCCGCGAAAATGCAGCACAGCACTTTTTGGCTAGAGTGCAGCAACATTTCGCTAAAGTGCAACGACATTTAATAAATTGCTGCTGCATTAATAAATAGCTTCCACATTTATTAATAAGAAATGCAACATTTAGCTAAAACGTTGCGAAAAAAACTAAATTGCTCCGGTAAGATCCTAATGAAATCAACGGTACTTCCATTTTGATTATTTCTAAAATTGGTTTCGAAAATTATAACAATAGTTCTTGGAATTTTGAATTATCGTATTTGCGGTCATTCTTACTCTATAAACTACTTGAGGTGTAGCCTGCTATTCAAAGTTGTTGAACTAGTGCGAATTTATGTAAAGTCTTGCTGGTATTAGGAATGTATTTGGAAGCAATCTAAAACTACGTCTATTACATTGGCGGGGAGTTGAATACAGCAGAAAGCCAATGGGCTAGTGCTCTAGCGGGCCAAATTGAAAGTCCCTGTTTTTGAATACTTACGTAACAAGGGAATACTTACGTAATTTTTGGCCTTTGAATACTTACGTAACAAGACAGCACGGAAAAATATTAAAAAGTAAACAGGAGACAAGGTGGTGATGCTTCTGTGACCAACCAGCGCTGTCGCCTCATTGCTGACGTTTTCTTGTTTTATTTTCCAGATTTGGTGGAAGTTGGTCATATCTCTGACGCATCCCTTACCGACCGAGAATTATTTGCGTTAGTCAGAGCTTATTTGATATACAAAGCCAAAACGCCATACCCCATTGAAGTAAAAAGTCGAGGATATCAATCCCAAGGACAAAGCCAGAGCCAGGTTGGTCACGGACACGGTGGCCAAAGCCAATCCCAGGGACAAACTCAAATTGGAGGTGGCGGATTCCAGTCCCAAGGACAAAGCCAGAGCCAGGTTGGTCATGGACATGGTGGCCAAAGCCAATCCCAGGGACAAACTCAAATTGGAGGTGGCGGATTCCAGTCCCAAGGACAAAGCCAGAGCCAGGTTGGTCATGGACACGGTGGCCAAAGCCAATCCCAGGGACAAACTCAAATTGGAGGTGGCGGATTCCAGTCCCAAGGACAAAGCCAGAGCCAAGTTGGTCATGGACATGGACATGGAGGCCAAAGCCAATCCCAGGGACAAACTCAAGTTGGTGGAGGCGGATTCCAGTCCCAAGGACAAAGCCAGAGCCAGGTTGGTCATGGACACGGTGGCCAAAGCCAATCCCAAGGACAAACTCAAGTTGGTGGTGGCGGTTTCCAATCTCAGGGGCAAAGCCAATCCCAATGGAGTCGAAGAGGTTACCAATCCCAAGGACAAAGCCAGAGCCAGGTTGGTCATGGACACGGTGGCCAAAGCCAATCCCAGGGACAAACTCAAATTGGAGGTGGCGGATTCCAGTCCCAAGGACAAAGCCAGAGCCAGGTTGGTCATGGACATGGAGGCCAAAGCCAATCCCAGGGACAAACTCAAGTCGGAGGTGGCGGATTCCAGTCCCAAGGACAAAGCCAGAGCCAATGGGAACGACGAAACGGTAAAGGTGAGTCTTTAGATAAATCTATCGTCAACAAACGCGGTATGCAACATCAGCATCAAGGTCAAACTCAAGTAACCATTGAAATTAATCATCAACACCAGAGTCAGACGCAAATTGGATCTGGATCTCAAAGCCAGTCTCAATCGCAGTCTCAGGGTGGGCAATCGCAATCTCAAGAGCAATCTCAAGGAAATAAACCATCTCCTCCGTCCAAAGAGAGTCCAAAACCTAAACCTGATAAATCCTCAAAATCTAGCAAATCTCACAAGTCCTCTAAGTCCAGCAAATCTCACAAGTCCTCTAAGTCCAGCAAATCCCACAAGTCCTCAAAGTCCAGCAAATCCAGTAAATCTGGATCGAAATCCCACAAAAAATCAAACAAACATTAATTTTGTCGCTAGAAAATGGTTTTGCAGCCAAATGAAATCAGTCGCTTTAATTTTTCTGCATAAAAACATTAGCTTAGCATTTGACGAAAAATTTTTTCACATGTAATTACATCCTTGAAGCAACATACTTTGTTTGTTTTATATCAGCCAGCGCAGTAGTGAACGTAGGGTGGTACTGCTGTTGGATGCACCTTGTTTCTTCTATACTTTGTTTGTTTATTTGCAGAAAACCGCTGAAGACTTTTCCTTTCAATTTTTATGAAAAAGCAAAGGCATCAAAATTCCATTTTTTCATTGTTTGATTCCGATTAGTTTTCAAAAAGCTCTTCGATTAACCTATTAGCTGCAATATTCATCTAATCCGAGGTCGTTTGCGAATATCTTTCTTTACGATCTCCGCGATACTACACGTTCAATAATTTGATTGGCGCTTGAACATAGGAAATTGCTTGCTCGATTGTCTTCGAATCGTTATATTTTAATTCTCTTTTAAGTCGCTGATATAATAGTGCACTGGTATGTCATTTCTCTTGGTTCGGTGATGTGAAATCGTGATTAATGATTTATTTTTAGAGTTCGTTTAATAAACTTATATTCCAAGCAATGACTAAAACCCATTTCTATATGTGAGGAATATTGAAAGTGTGGTGTAAGTAAGAAGTAGAACTACGCAGCAGCAGATATATTTATCGTGCCACTAATACACTGCAAATAAAATTGGGTATTTTTTTGGGTAAACATTTTGAGTATTAACGTTGAGAAACCGAATTTTTTAAGTTGGGTGCAGATTACCCAAATGGAGTATACTGACTGACTACTAACCATTATGCGTTGGGCTATTTTAGCCCAAGTCAAGAGCCCAATTAATTTTATTGGGTTTTCTCTACCCGAATGTTTTTAGGCAACGAAAACCCAAAAATTGTTCTTGCTGCCATCATCGCTCATTTGCAGAGTACTGGATGAGTTAGTGTGTTATGCTACAGCGTCTAGTTAACGCCTATACTTACCATTGCATTTCATACGGAGGATCTCACACGAAGCGATTTTGATGTTCTACTACTGTACAAGTTCCGATTTGTATATAAAACAAAAAATCATAATAATATTTCACTAGTGGCATTTTTGAAAATACGTCATATTGGGTACTCTATACCCAATATTTTTTAAAATTTGATTTTCGCTGCAAGCAGTGATCAGTGTACAGGCTGATCACTGCTCTTCGCAAATAAATATTTTCTTAAATTAAAATAAAATACTGTCTGCAAATGAACAAATGTAGTCCAATTTTATCTTGAATTGCCTATGATTTGTCGCACAAAAGTATGGCTTTCAAGCTGGCAAAAGAAGCTATATTTTGCGATTGCTATTCTATTACCTGTATATAGTTAGGTATTTCGAATGTAATCTATTCTCTTTAGCGCGGTGAGACTTTTCAGATTGATTTAAACTTGAAGGCCAATGGTATGTGTTCAGTGGCGTAGCGATAAATTTCAAAAGGGGAGAGCCATAATTTCGACACTTTTTACAAGAGTATTTTTTTCGGCAAAACAAATTTGAAGCTGATTGAGAAGCAAGAAAGTCTCAAGGGGGGTCCGGGAGCATGTTCCCTCGGAAAATTTTTGAAAATTTACATGCTCTAATGTTTATTTTAATGCGTTTTGAATAATTTTCAGGCAAATTTTGTTCAAATTGTTTGACCCTAATCTGAGTGCTTCGCAAAATATGATGCATTTTGTTCGCACATTTTCAATTATGCCTGCTCAAGGCGTAAGGCTTATCGCTATCGAAGAGGTTCGAAATTATGGAAAAATTGTATACATCCAAAACAACTTTGAAAATGGCTGGTAGAGGATGCATACCCCTCATCCTACCCCCCTAGATCCGTCCCTAGCCATAAGCTACAGAAACCATCAAAAGAGTATGGCATATTTCAGTTACTTGGCACAATTAATTTTGTTTTTGTTTACCAAAAGGCAGAGTCAAAAGGGGGGGCATGGCCCAATGCCCCCCTAAATACGCTACCAGTACTGGTAGTGTTGCGAATGTTAAAGGAGATATTGCACAAGTGAGCTTTTCGATAATCTGGTTACTTATTTCCATACTTCGTTTTACTAAAACGTTTTCTGGGGTCTAAACGTTAATGCCTACCTCACTTTTGTTTGTGCAACAGCCAAGAAATTCTATAAACAAAGATGAAATCTTTGGAACTGTTGTGAACTGTATTACATTATGGCTGTTAAGATTTTTTTCCATAACGTTCAAGTTCTTCAGTTTCAACTATCCCTCTTGCAAATTTTTTACTGCGTTGCTTAAATTTCTAACAGTCAATGTTTTAGCCTATAATCTTTAGTGTACGCGCATTTGCTCAGCTACCGACCTATCTGAAAACAGCGTATCTAATAATATTTAGGTCAATCTATGCAACAAAAAAAAAGTAGTTCCACCAAGCACCAAGTGCCTTTTCCTGACGACAGTAAAAGCGAGCTTGTCGGTTTGTTCTCCACACTGTTCGTTTATTCTGAGCCTATATAAGGTTAGATTAATTCCCTTTTTTTAATCCGGGGCTGTTGTCCAGAGAAAAAATTAGTGCACGCAACCCACTAAAGGTTTTTTTACTTGCACAGCATAGGTGAGCCTATCACTTTAAATTGATTGGTCAATAGATGCACGTACAGTATATCAGATAATAGCTTTTAACAGCCAAAATAGCTTAGTAAGACTCGAGATCTGTAATTCAACTTTTTTCTTTGACGTCGAGCATTGAAACAACCGTGCAAAAAACAAGTCAGTTGGTTTACTTGTTCAGTTGGGAAAGGCACCTAACAGGATTCGCGCACCTTCAGGAAATAGACAGGTCATAGTGGCGTCGCCAAAAAATATTTGAAGGGGTTCATGACTAATGCTGCATAGCTTAATGTAAGCAAAGTGAGTGCTAGTTTTTACATCGTTTTTTTTCTGTTTTCGTAAAATTTAAGGGGGCATGGCCCCGGTACCTCCCACCCTTGGCTACGCCACTCAAATATGTGGCCAAGTGATAGGTGGCCAAGTGATAGCAGGTTTTCTAAACACGCCTGTTCGGTCCAAGCCAATCTTTCAGGGCAAAAAAAGTTATAAGATTCCCCCTTTATAGCACCTCGAAACTGCAACGCTCAATTATTTATTAAAATGTCAACATCTGAAACGATATTTTAAAGACAGAAAGTCCTTCTTTATGCGCAGTTTTTAGATGAAAATTATAGATGAAAAGTTTTTAGATAAAAATTTTAGATGAAAAGTTTTCGTAAAATTTAAGGGGGCATGGCCCCGGTACCTCCCACCCTTGGCTACGCCACTCAAATATGTGGCCAAGTGATAGGTGGCCAAGTGATAGCAGGTTTTCTAAACACGCCTGTTCGGTCCAAGCCAATCTTTCAGGGCAAAAAAAGTTATAAGATTCCCCCTTTATAGCACCTCGAAACTGCAACGCTCAATTATTTATTAAAATGTCAACATCTGAAACGATATTTTAAAGACAGAAAGTCCTTCTTTATGCGCAGTTTTTAGATGAAACTTCACTGCATTTTATTCCAAAATGTATTAATTTTGACCTTATAGGAGTCCAAGCAGCAGCAGCAAGGTATATCGAGAATTCATATGAATGCTGTTTGTTTTCGTAAATCTGAGTAACAATAAAAGTCCACTGTTTAGATTTTGATTTATCCGTCGGTATAAGGGTGGTTGCTTGACTCTTACGACCCTGAGGAAAAGTTGCATCACGCTGCTGCTGCCTTCATCATCTGCATAACGCTATATGGTATAGGTTTCAGCTGCACTCAGCAAAGGAAAAACCAGTGAAAGTTACGTATTCACTAAATATTCTTCAGAATTTCGAATTTGGATGTTTGAGTAAATTTTTTTTTGTTCAATATAAAGTTGGGTAAAATTTTTTAATAATGCAACGAAATTTTTTACGTTTGGGTAATTTTCAAAAATACCCAAAATTATTTTGTTAGGTATAAAAAATTACCCAAAAGCGAAAAAGTCGCATTTGGGTAGAAGGTGTGTTTACCCCCCATAAAATTGGGTAAAAATTGTATTTGCCCACAAAATTTCATGTTTACCCAAAAACTTTTTTACCCAAAAAAATTATTTAAGCTATGTTTTGGGCATATCGATTCATGCCCAAAATATTTTGGGTAAAACGTGTTTTACCCAAATATGAATTGGGTTGAGTGGAGTTTTACCAAGAGCTCTACCCAATTTTATTTGCAGTGTAGCCTAGAGCAGGTGTGGGCAAGCTAGAGCAGCTAAATTTTGTGCGGCTCGCCGAAACCTGAAGTAGATGATTAAAAAATATTAAAATTTGAACAAAATCACGAATTCACGATACTACAATTCTGTAATGGCAGATTTATGTCGCCTCACTGCGATGAATGACAGTAGTTTCAAATTAATCAAAAATGGCTTAAGAAGAGTGTCGTTTCCGTCAAAGAATATCTTTCGCAATATCTCCGACAGTTAAAAAACAGGAATTTAAAGATAGGAATACTTAATTTAAAGACATGAATTCTATTTCTATCCGCAGCAACGTTATTTACAGTGTTGTTTTTGCTTTCTTGGAATTAATCTAGCAAACTCCATTTGTATGTTCTTTACTTCTCTTTTGCAACTGCTATCATTTTCACTATATTGAATACCCAAACGCCAGATTGAGTATTTTTGTTGTTTGGTTTTCGATGTGGTTCTCCCTGCTTGTTATCACAGATGAGAGACGTAATCCCGAAACAGGATGGTTCAGGTCATCTCTTGTATAAAGACAGGAATATATATTTTAAAATAGCCCACACGTGCGATCGTGCCAACATTTTTTATGTGATTCGCCGACGCAGTCAGAAAACTATGCTTTGAAGAACCAAACTATGCTTTGAAGAACCAAGGTCAAATCAGTCAATCAAGTTTAGTGTTTGTAGTCAGCGTAAATATCAATAGTTGAAACTGCTCAATTTCAAATTTTTGTAACCGCATTTAAAATTTGTGTAAATTTTTTAAAATTTAAATTATAGGCAAAGCCTTACAACTGCTTAATTTTACTGTTTGAAGGTGCTACAGTACGTTACGTATTATGGCGGGAAAATGTTTTCTATATTTGGGTCAACATGTGTTTTTGAGCAAAACTTTTCTTGCGTGAAGATCAACAAGAATAAACGTAGATGCTCCTCAGCAGATGTTAATTTGTAGGCTTTGATGAGAATCTCAAAACAAATGTGACTTTTAAATTAAGGCACTTGCAGAAGAACGCAACACAGAGTGCATTTTTCTCATTGATAGAATTTTAGGGCCGAATGCGCCAAAGTGAATTATCCTCGAATTAAACTTGTCCATGATTTACCTGAGGATTCACTCGAATTTGGTATGCACTAAGCGATTAGTTAGTTAGTTGCATATTTATCCTCCTGTCACGAGAAAGCGATCAATGCGCTATACGAGCTCGCTTAGAAGTTGCCAGCCATCTGTCTACCACACCAAGATGGGGGAATCCCGCTAAGTGCCTTTCCCAACGGCACAACAAGTGAATTTGCCGGCTTGTTCTCCACACTGTCCTTTTAATGCTGAGCGTCAAGCAGGGAAGCTGTGAATACCAATTTTAAAGTCATTGGTTTGACCCGACTCGGAATCAAACCCGAGTCTTCAGCTCAAGAGACAGATGTTTATACCACTCGGCCATCTGAGCTGTTAAGTTTAACAGCGAATTAAACCCAGGATTAAATTGACTAAAATTTAGTCTTCGGTTTTTGACGGATAAAATAATGGATTAACTTTAATGTAATACATCATTATAACACTTGACATATATTGATATAAATTAATGTAATTGTAGATGAAGTAAATAATATAAATAAAATATAATCATCGCAATAAATTTAAACTGAAAAAAATCCAATTGGCCATAATATGTTATCAATTCATATTTACTGATTTTTGTGATTTTTTCGTATTATCCTTGTTATTGATGCGTTCCTTCCCACCCCCTTGTCTTTTCTTATTTTCTTTCATATAGCTTTATCTACACTATGACATATTATAATTCCCCTTTTTTTGATAACAATTACCCCTCTATCCCTTAAAACTTTATAACAAACCCCAGATGAGCGTATCAGTTTTTAAAACCAGCTGCTTTTATTTCCTCCTCTTCCTTAACCCAAGTAAAAACCGTAAGTAACGAACTCTCTACTTATATTTAACTTATTTAACTTTTTCAGCCACCTGATGATCGTTTTTTGCGTGAAACACAGTGTTGTGGCTAATGCTGTTAGTTTTTAAGCTGTAAATTATACTAAACTATAGCTCTGGTTTTGTGGTCATAGAGCACTTTCTGCAAGAAAAATTGACAAACTCAAGTACTAAATAAAATATATATTGATAAAGATATACAATTATGAATGTTCACCGTCAGGCGACCCCTTACCAATGCTGGATGAAGCAATGCCAACTGTGCTTAGAGAAAAAATTAACTATCGCCAAAGCCGACAAAAATATCACTCTTAACAAAAGATCTGAACTTATTGGAAAATGCCGCCATAAAGCAAAATTCAAACCGAAAAGCTTTGAAACTACAGACCCTCTTTAATGCGTCTTTACTATTTTGTATGAAATTTGTAGGCCTATGCGTTGATCTATTTTGCGACCGTCAATCTTCCCTTTTTTATTTTTTTTGTTATCTATAACACTCGTCACAGTATTGAACATCCGCCTTTCTACTATAGCATCGCATTCCGGCCACGCTTTTTATTTTCTTCGAATGCTTCTAGACTAGCTTGTGACTAGCTAGCTTGCTTGGGCACTGAGCTGTTCGCAGCGGAGACTACCCTCCTTCTATGGTTCACGTCAGGTTTTTAGTGTAGTAAGCGTAGTTTATCAGTATTACTATTAGTTATTCACTACCAGGCTAACTTTAAACCCTAATTTAGATACCTCCTGATGATCCGCTGAGGTGATACAGTCTGTAGAGGTTTTTACTTTTTTACTTTCTTTTTTTAAATAAATATTGATAAAGATATAAACATATATAATATAATCAATAAACGTGGAAATCAGTATTTCAAAAAGTGCTCGATAACTAGATTCAGTTAAAGCGAATATACAATATCACCATAGCTAAAAAGTAAAATTTGTAAAACCCAACAGTCTGTTTCACCCAAAAGGGATCATCAGGGGTATCTGAAAACAAGAAGAGATTTAAAATTCAAACTAAAAACTAAAATCAATGAACTCACTAAAAACACTGCGCGGCTGCACCTCACAAGTCTACGGTACCGATGTTAATAGTAACTAACACTGTGCGCTGGCTTGATAAGGTGTAGTAGTAAGGACCGTGACTGGCGCAAAAAAAAAAAGTAAACAAACAAATGTCATTCAACCGTGAGAAACATTTAAGCGTAACAGGCGCGGAAAAGTAAAACAATTATCATTCAACCGTGCAAAGCGTGACGCGTAACGACCAGCATGGCTTCGGTGACCATGGAGCAATAGAAAAATCATGAATAAAATGACATATTTAAAAACAGCATACTTAAAACCAATTTCATGTCGGTGGATGCAATTAAGCTAATACATTATTCAGCTTAAATTTGTTTTTGTGCCGGCATTTGTTAATCAGTTCAGTTCTTTTATTCAAGGTAGTATTAGGGTCGGCTGTGAGAATGATGAGTTCTTCTGCAAGGCAGAGGTTGCAGTGTCTGCCGCCGTGTTGGTATGGATTAGCATGACAAACTGCTTTCCATGTAATTGATGGATCGAACCCAGCGTCCTTGCAATTCTAAATAAATTTTGAGAGTTCGGTAGCCTTGCTCTTTGAACGGTTTTTAAATGATTGAACGTGGCTGTAAAAGCGTGTTTTAAATTCTGTTTCGCAAAGCCCGTTGTAGATCCTTGTATTGCCGTTACATTCAACCCTTGCTTCATATACTACTCCCCTGTCCCGGCAACCTTCTGGCATTGGGCAATTAGCTTTTTCTCTGCGGTCGCATGTTTTTTTCGCAGAGTCGTCATCCTTGTTGTTTAATAATTTTTTATTGTGAGCTGACATAAAGCTGGCCATGCTGGGGGTGCAGCTATAGCTCAGTTTGATGACGTTACGGTTGCAGATTTTATGTAATCTGTGATTGGGGGGGAAATGTTTATGAAGAAAGAAAATCTTACCAACATTGGTATTCACTTCACTGTTGTATGGCGGGTTGAACCACACAATATTTCGTTTCCTTGTGCGTTTGACTTTATGATCGTTACTATTGGGTTGGTATTCCAATTTGACATTATATCCGCTTTGTTGCAAGGCATGGTTGTATAGCGGGACTGATCTGTAGAACTCCTTTTTGTCACAAGCAATTTGCGAGACACGTTTTTCAATCATCGATGGCAGTTGTTTGATGATCATCGGAGGGGGTATGTAGACTCTACGTTTATGTACAATGGCTGGTCATACTGCTTCCTGGTGGGCCAAAACTTTCCGGTGCTGAGATTGAAGGTCACTTCTAGGATATCCGTTTGTGTGAGATTGGTATCAATGGTGACACTCAAAGCGTGTTTTCGGAAAAATTGAACCCCCACTTTTCTCATTTTATCGGCTTCTGGACCGGATGTGTTTCGGAGGACAGCCAGTCCGTCGTCACGGTAAAGACCCATGTATTCTTTACCAAACAGATCTGATAGTTGGTATAGTAGGAACAGGCCAACCACCTCGCATATCTCTGCGCCATCAAATGATCCCATTGCGACATCAAGCTGGGCCCCCGATTTTTTCACCCATGTGTTGTTTTCACCGAACAGCAAAAATTTGCGGCAGTACATGATAATATTATCAATGTTACGTCGCAATAGGGAATCGAACCAGGTATTGTGTATTTTTATTTTCTCTGCGTGAACCGGCACCAGCTGATCTTCTTTTGCTTACAAAATGTGTTGAAGTTTGAGCTTTTTGCGTTTATCCGCAGCGACTGATTTAAATTAGTTAATCGTTTCAGTTTTCGTCGCTTCGCTGCAAATTTGTTCACAGTTTGTTGTTAGACTTGAGTACGGTTGCAAACTAGACAGTGTGCAGTTGATTTATGGAGGTAATTTAATGGAGGTAATTTATGTTATTGAAGCCTTAAAGAGAAGCACTATTTGCCATAATATTTGAGTTGTTACAACTTAAGTTCAATTCTATTTATGTTTTAGATATTTGAAAGTTTAGTAATAAGCCTATTGTGATATGACTTTTGGTGTTAGTCTGCAGCTGATTATTGGTAAGTTTTCAATCATTATTATTGTGCATATTACTCGTTAGCAGTGTTCTAATTATTTGTTTGTTTTTTTTTTCTCAATAGAAAACCAGTTCAAAATGACCGTGAGGTTGAGTACTGCGTTTGCTTTTATGAGCGTCAGGCGCCTGCAGACCGCTATTTAACGACGTTACATAAAAAGACAGTGTACAGGCGCCTGTCACGCGGGAGACCGGGGTTCGATTCCCCGACGGGGAGCCACAGTTTTGCACTTTGCAGGTGTTTGTTCGTTTGCATTGTCCGGTTTTGTGCTTGGAGCTCAGACATTTGTAACACAAACCTTTCGATTTTACAAACTCCGAACGTTCTTTAAACGCCAGTTTAGCGAACGCTGAACAATCACCCAAGAAGTGCGCTTTATCTTGACAAAACCAGCACTTGGGTGAAGAACCGTGCTGCTTGGGCTGATAATTTTCAGCTTCTACGGAAAAGCTGGAATAAGGAGTGCTGTCAAGCTTCTTGCGATCAGCTTGGGAAACACTTTTAGTTTCAGGTTTAGTAGTGAACACACGGCGTCCAAAGAGGGAATTCACCTCACTAGACTCGTGTTTGACAAACTTGACAAGGTCTTCGAACTGTGCCACACGCCCGGTGTGCTCTTCAATGCAAACAGATTCTCTCACCCATCTGCGGCGCATTTCAAACGGCAACTTGTTCACTAATCTAGTCAGTGTGTCAAGTGAATTAAAACTGCCTGCTATTTTTAGGCTTTGCAAGGTGATTAAAGATTTTTCAAGAAGCTCAGAGAAACCTTTGATACTTGCTGGATGATTCGACTTAACTTGTGGGGCTTCCTTAAGTCTTTGCTCACAGATGTCAGCAATTATGCAGGGTCGACCAAATTCAAGCTGAAGCTTTGATTTGGCCAAAGCGTAGGCCAAGTCACCCTTTTTTAGAAAAGTGTTCTATGCTTTCTTTGATTTTATCATCACAATGTTGCAACAGCAAACAGAAAAGCATTTTGCTGTTTCAAACTCGAGGTTCTACATGCGTTTCGAAGTTCGAAATGAATGATTTGTATTCTAACGGGTTGCCATTGAATTTTTTAAATTCTGGCCTCGGTAGAAACAATTCATCGTAAGATGGTTGACAATAATCACTTAAGCACGGAAACACAGGATACTGAGAGAGGGCTGGACGGTAAGATTGTTGCTGACTGGAATGTCCCATGTCACAAGCTAAGTTGCAGGGTCCGGGTAAGCCGGACTGCTGCGTGGGGAAACTAGTAGCAATAGCTGAGCCGCAGGGTCTGGGTAAGCCGGACTGCTGCGAGGGGAAACTAGTAGCAATAGCTGAGCCGCAGGGTCCGGGTAAGCCGGACTGCTGCGAGGGTAAACTGGTAGCGATAGCTGTGCCGCAGGGTCCGGGTAAGCCGGACTGCTGCGAGGGGAAACTATTAGCAATAGCTGAGCCGCAGGGTCCGGGTAAGCCGGACTGCTGCGAGGGTAAACTAGTAGCAATAGCTGAGCCGCACGATCCGGGTAAGCCGGACTGCTGCGAGAGTAAACTAATAATAATAGCTGAGCCGCAGGGTCCGGGTAAGCCGGAATGCTGCTTGGTAAGCCTCAAATCGTTCAAATTGAAATTATACTGATGGCTAAGGTTCCACTCTGACAATCCCCTAGCCCAAGAGTGTGTTAAGCTTACATTAGGCACAACAGAACATGCTACACAAAAAAGTACATGACGATTTAAATTCAGCGCAGCGTCAACGTTTCATTATCTTGAACAGTTGAATTAGAGCCTAGTTTTCCGGCAGTGTTCACATCATATAATAATGGCTTACCGAGATTCTGCATTGTGTTATTAAAAAGTTTCGGACTTGTCGTCGGTCTCTGCTCCCGGTTTTTTTCTAGTGATGGCCAAGACAAATCAGGGATAGCAGGTGGCGGCGTAGGATCTTTAAAACGAACGGAAGATTGAACGTTATCGTGCGACGCTTCACCGTCTTTGCTAATCATATCCGAATGAAAAGTTTCGTGGCGGTTTTCGGTAATAATTGAATCAATCGGTTGTGATTCATCAACATCGCAGTCCGTGTCCCAAACTTGTAGCTTTGCTGCAGCTACTTCCAGCTTACGCTGCGCTTCTCGCTCGGCTATTTTATTCAGGATAGTTCGTTCATCTGCACGCTCTTTAGCTTGGCGTGCTTTAATTTGCGCGGCTCTAAACTCAGCTTCGGCTTCTCGGCGTTTGACGCTTGATCGAGAAGAAGCGTGCGATTGTGAAGTTCTTGTTGAAAGTGAACCAGTATCAGCCACACTTTCCGGTTTGTTCGAGCTACAACCTGGTGTTTGATCTGTGGTTGATGTCCATTTTCGAAAGAAGGAATCCTTATGGGCGTCAAATTCCTTTTTGTTTCGAATTGTAGTTTCGCCAAACGATGCTGCAATGATTTCGTCGTTTTCTTCCAAATTTGTTACCAACTCCTCGTAAACTGAATCAATAGATTGAGTAACTGATCTGAGAGTTTCAAGATTTGGATTTCGCAAGGCCATAATTTTCTCTGCAGCCTGGTGGTGGGAATTAAGCATTTGTTGCAGATTTTCTATGGCGTCCATTACTTCATGGTCTTTGTTTCCATCGATCACTCGACGGCTGTTGTTGTTGGAATTCTCCATCAAATTGATCATTAAAAACTTTTTATGTAACGTCGTTAAATAGCGGTCTGCAGGCGCCTGACGCTCATAAAAGCAAACGCAGTACTCAACCTCACGGTCGTGTTGAACTGGTTTTCTATTGAGAAAAAAAAAACAAACAAATAATTAGAACACTGCTAACGAGTAATATGCACAATAATAATGATTGAAAACTTACCAATAATCAGCTGCAGACTAACACCAAAAGTCATATCACAATAGGCTTATTACTAAACTTTCAAATATCTAAAACATAAATAGAATTGAACTTAAGTTGTAACAACTCAAATATTATGGCAAATAGTGCTTCTCTTTAAGGCTTCAATAACATAAATTACCTCCATTAAATTACCTCCATAAATCAACTGCACACTGTCTAGTTTGCAACCGTACTCAAGTCTAACAACAAACTGTGAACAAATTTGCAGCGAAGCGACGAAAACTGAAACGATTAACTAATTTAAATCAGTCGCTGCGGATAAACGCAAAAAGCTCAAACTTCAACACATTTTGTAAGCAAAAGAAGATCAGCTGGTGCCGGTTCACGCAGAGAAAATAAAAATACACAATACCTGGTTCGATTCCCTATGGCGACGTAACATTGATAATGTCATCATTGACGGGTTCGAACTCACGGGCAAAGTTAACTGGAAAGTAAATCTACCGTAATTGACGGGTAAAAATCCACTATGTCAAATTTCAGAAACTTGCAGTTAGCTTTACTCGGTAAAGAATCGAACCAGTTTAACGTTGCTGCTGTATTGCGCCATTGATTCAATTCCGTTTTTTCCCTGACTTCCGAATTAATGATGTCTAGATGGCATTTGCTGACTTTTCCTATTTCTGATTTTGCAGGATTGATGAGTCTACATTTAGAATGATTTTGAAAATTGTCCTTGTGATCTTTTAACGTAATGAAGGCGTTGCGTGGCGGATAGCTTTCTATTCTGTCGTCCAGTTTGGGGCGTTGGGCGATAGTTTTAGCTTCTGCGTTGATGTTTTCTGGGGTAGATTTTTCTACTTTCCGATACACTCTGGTGACGTTGTCTTTCAGCAGCTTTTTATAGCTGTCCACACTCAGCTCATGCATGTTGGTGGTTTTGTCAGCGGGAATAAGCATACAAGAGAACTTTACGATCTTCTTCTTGTCACGACTTAGTTGGGCTTGGAATGTACTGTGTGTCCGTTTAAATTTTATAGACTTGACCATATCGTAAAAATCTTTTTCGAATGCATTCAGGCATTCATGCTGCGGAGGTGTTTTTTCACACTTGAAGCCGTAGCATTCCTCCCTTTCACGGGTGGGGTCCTCGGTCTTTTTGTCGAAGAAAAAAATGCCTTCCATCTCAAGCGCTTAATGATGTGCTCTATAGTTTGCTCAGCATAGATTTGAGATAAGCCTGTCTACTGGGAACTGGTATGTTTTTGAGGGAATATCCAAAATTGACTTGTTTAAACTCCATGGTTTAAAGTTTGAAACTGCTGATAAAAGAGCTCAACAAGAGAGTAGCGAAATCAATAAACGTGGAATCAGTATTTCAAAAAGTGCTCGATAACTAGATTCAGTTAAAGCGAATATACAATATCACCACAGTTAAAAAGTAAAATTTGTAAAACCCAACAGTCTGTTTCACCCAAAAGGGATCAGTGGGAGTATTTGAAAACAAGTTGAGATTTAAAATTCAAACTAAAAATTTCAAACTAAAAACTAAAATCTATGAGCTCACTGAACACACTGCGCGGCTGCGCCTCACAAGTCTACGGTACCGATGTTAACAGCAAGTAACACTGTGCGCTGGCTTGATAAGGTGTAGTAGTAAGGACCGTGACTGGCGCAAAAAAAAGTCTGTTACGCTTAGATGTTTCTCACGGTTGAACGACATTTGTTTGTTTACTTTTTTTTGCACCAGTCACGGTTCTTACTACTACACCTTATCAAGCCAGCGCACAGAGTTAGTTACTGTTAACATCGGTACCGTAGACTTGTGAGGCGCAGCCGCGCAGTGTTTTTAGTGAGCTCATAGATTTTAGTTTTTAGTTTGAAATTTTTAGTTTGAATTTTAAATCTCTTTTTGTTTTCAGATACCCCTGATGATCCCTTTTGGGTGAAACAGACTGTTGGGTTTTACAAATTTTACTTTTTAACTGTGGTGATATTGTAAAATATAATATAAATAATATAGTATAAAGATATAAATAAATATTGATAAAGATATAAATAAGATATATATAGATGAAGTGAATAATAGATGAAGTGATAGGCCTTGTTACACAGTCCTCTATCTTGCCGTCTCGTAATACCTAACGAAGGACTACGTAAAAAATTGTCTGTAAATATAATTATGGTAGTAGATCGAAACTGGAATGTCTTCCCGAGCAAGCAGGTGCCGTTTTTGAGATATAACTATTTGAATATTGAAAAATTTAAGCGGATGAATATTATTGCGCTTAAGCGCATCACTGCTTTTTCGTCATTAGGTGTTGCCGTGTATAGTTTCTATATGTTTCTTGCTCAATGTTCGAAAACATTTTAAACCGAAATAAAAAAATATCTTATACATTGATTTTTAAGTTAAATTGTAAGCTGAATTTAGTTATTTTTCTTTAATTTTTAAATGAAGTGACAGCATTTAACTCATAAAAAATTAATTTACGCAAGTTAAAATTTGGAAACATGTTCTTATCAGATGTTTCGTCATAGTTACGCCAAACAGCTGATCAAGGTAAAACAACGAAATAGTGGAACTGGCAGTCTACAAGTGCTAGTGGCACAAACTTAGGTAGGTTTAACTGCTGAAGTGTGGAGATATGTAAAATTAAAAAGTTGAAGCGGTATTATTAAACCTTTTTAAAAGTCTATCGAAATGAGTAATAGGTTTACTTGCAGAAAAGTCATATAATCTACGTATCTGTAAGTAGTGTACTATGCGCATTTCGACCCCCGAGTGGTGCAAACACTTCCGGGGGTGCTGGTGGTGCAGGATGGTGCTCGGTGGTGCAGGGGTGCTCGAGGGTGCTTCAATTTTTTTTGGGTGGTGCTTCAATTTTTTTTGGGTGGTGCTTCGATTTTTTTTGGGGGGTGCTTCGATTTTTTTTTGGGTGGTGCTTCGATTTTTTTTTTGAAATTTTCCGATTTTTTTGAAATTATAAATTTTGATAAAAATTTTATTGAAAATATATACTTTTTATTATGTAAAAATTTTATGTACAGATTCAATTAAAAAAATCTAAAAATATTGTGATATTATTTAAGTTTAATTGTTGTGGTAAGTTTATTTTTCGTAATTCAATTCTTTTGAAAACTTTGGTTACTGTGTCGATTTGACAGGGGATTTGAACCCCAGATCTTCCGCACCGATAGCACGACCATGATCACAAGGTTCAACTCCCAGCCTAGTCTTGTTGTTTCGTCCTTGAATAAAATGCTTCAGTTTGTTTGAAAAAAAATGGATTGCTTAATGTACAGCGTGGCGCAGTGGTTTGGGGCGTACGACGACCACGACCATAAGGTTAATGCAGGGGTGCTCGGTGGTGCATAGTGGAATTTTTTTTTGATGACAGACGAGTTCTGACATGTGGAATTTTTTTTAATGCAGGGGTGCTCGGTGGTGCAGAGTGGAATTTTTTTTTTGACGACAGACAAGTTCTGACATGCCAAAAACAAAGAAAAAAAAGGTGTATAAAAAGAGCTGATATTTTGAAACTTCATTCAAACAAAAAATGGAGACGTATTCCGAAATGGCTGATCAACTCGAGAGAGAAGCTGAAGAAATTGTTCCAGTCGATGCTCCACCGTATACCTCGTGTTACGAAGCGCTGAATGAAAATCAAGATTTACTAGAGAGAGCGCGATCTATGCAAGCGATGGCCAGGGGTATAGGAGAAAAATTTGCTCACATCGTTTCATCCGGATTTTGTATCCCGAGTGAATGCCCAAACATGAGAAAAGCAATCGTCACAATCCGTAAGGGAAAAGTATCATTTTCCTCGGAGCAACTGCTACGGTCTATCAAACTGCTTCTAGAGGACGTGCCTTACTTTGCGTTCAAGTCACCCAAAGGTTTGCTCCCTTACGTCACTGTCTTGTTTTGGGTTAAAGAAGAAAACGACGAAAACTGTGATGTAATGAAACAAGTCGAGACTATGAGGAGAGAAGTGGCGGTGGATGGACTCCAGATCAAGTTCGACGTAGATACCGTTCTTGCTTCTACGCGATATGTACTCTATCTATATGAAAAGAGCTCTGGCTTTGAATTTTCGGAAGCAGGTCTTTCAGAAAAAGAAGAAAAGCAATTTAACGCGATTCTAAATCTAATCCTGGACCCACGAAGAAGAAAAATTCAACAGATTCCAGTGAAGAGGCCCTGTCGTTTGGATGAATCGACTCCTATCACGAAGAGAAAAAGAGATGACGGATGCGCTTAATATTTTCTTTCTTGAATGTTTTTTTTGCCTGTGCAACTTCACCAATAAAACAGACCACATGATTCTCTTTTATTTGTGTTTTATTGTCTATGTGCAGAAATTCAGTAATTCAAAAATCCAGCGAAATAATTATGCAGTAATTCGAAAATCAAGCGAAATAATTATGCAGTAATTTAAAAAGGACCAGCTAAGCTAGCGAGAGTCAACAGCAAAACCGGTATATGGGTTCGAACGTTACGCAAGGCATGTGCCCTGTAGTGTTAGGATAAGTCACTATGAAAGAAATTGATCAATCCCATAGTCGATTTTGACATTCAAATTATGTTGTATAAACTTTTCGATCATTTGATCATTTTTAACCACGTTCGACGTAAAAGGCGATAGAATTTGTTTCATTAACACATCACGACATCTATACAAAATATAGTATACACAATAATGTCCACAAACAACGGGTGAGGGATTCTGAATCGATTTAGAGTTACATGACCAAGTAGTTGCGTTTTCATTCATAAAAGAATCAAAATTGTAAAATTCAGGATTCAGTCCATAGCTGTCCATAAATTCTCCTCGCTTGTTTTCATCAAAATACACGGCAATCCAATGCTCTCCTTTTCTCCAACTCGGATCGGTGTTCAAAACGAACGCGCTCGGATAAGATATCGAGGCAGGTAATCGGTCGCGAGGACATACATCTTTGAAAACTTGTTTGGTATAGGGGTCTTGAGATAAAATTCTCTCAATTTGATCGGAATTCATGCGTTGTAGTCAAAAACGACGTTGCGTGACTTGTCGATTTGCAATAAGTTGTCAAATTCTACGTAGATAACTGCGTTAACAGTAGCAGGTAGAGCTTGAGCAAAGTGAACTTCCAGTCGTAAGTTTCCGTTTTTAACCAGTTCAAAATTTTCGCCGCGGGATCCTAAATCTGGTGTTAGGTCAAAAGCAAACAAGGCGTTTCCACCTTTAAAATCGTCTTTAATCAAATTTATTCCTTCGTCTAAATGATATTGTCCTGTTTCCGTGTACAGCGACAAAAAGCTGCGAATGAATCGTCGGCCGGCAAAATCAGGCTGCAAAGGACGAGAAGATATTTGCTCTCCGTCTTTGTACAAAGCTATGAAATTGATGTTGTTGTGTTTAAAGTTAAGAGGTTTTTACCAATCACTCCATTGTAGGCGTCGTTTTCCACAAATCCAATCACGACTCTTTTAGGTAACTGTCCCAAAAATAAGTTTTCCTTGATCGCAGTAAGATTCCCTTGTGGAATGGTAAAGGATTTGACTTCTACTCTTCGAAGAGGATACTTTGCCGAGCCCAGTTGCAGGGCTTTGATGTGTCCCATGCGCACAGCATCGCTTGGCCTCACTTTCCGACAGTACAAGCAAACATCTTTCAAAGAAACTTTAAAATTTCCCTCTCCTTGCAAACAAAAAGTGCTCTTGGATCGAATGATTCGTAGCTTCATCTCCACACCGTTTAACAGATAACGGTTTCGCAAACACATGTCCAAATGAATCTTTCCTAGCATATCCATTTCGTGACTTCCAGCTGCTTCTAATTTTCGCACAGTAAACCCATCATTGGCCTCTGCTGTTGAATCAAAATGCTCAGGGGTGTCTTTAATTCATTTATTGCCGAGGAGTTGGGACTGCTTTGCCTCTTTTCCGAAGCTCAACAACGTCTCGATATGCATAAGTATTGTTCGATTGAGTAATCAGAGTATTGTTTAAACTGAGGTCTACTTGAGACCAGAGACTGTGAAGAAAATTCGTGATTGGTGCTGTTTGCATCATCTGCAAGATTTGAACCGTCTTCGTTCACCACAGCAGCCCGTACGTATAGAAACGTGTTGACCAAGTCAATATAGCAATCGCCTTCCTCAGAAATGACAAACTCCACTGGACTATTCTCCGAAAGAATCGACGTGGGCCGATGCTCAACCACCCTTCCATGGTCTACCGAAGTTTGAGTCGCTGGGAGAGCAAATAGATCGAGTTCGCTTTTTAATTCTTCACAAGAGGCCGGATGAATGAGACTTGCCATTTAACCGAAAATGTCTTTTGATCTTGTTGAAGATTTTTTAGATCTTTTTATAGTTGACTGCCTTTTTCGTCTACGTTTCAATGGAGGCTGAACGGGTTCCCCAGGTGGTGGAGGAGCGGCTATGCGTTTCAGAAGGTTGACGCCACTTTGTTTGGCTCGATGGATTGCCGCTTTTTTTAAATTTTTACCTTGCAGCGCATCTGAAGCAAGCTCGGCTCCTGAGCGTAGCACTTCTTTTCCCACTGTTTTTATCCCGGACTTAATCATTGGTAGAACTGCACGACCAATGGACGAAAACAAACCACCGAGACCATACCCCCGCTGAAATTGTCTTCCAGAATAATAAGGCATACCCTTTCCGACTTGATTGACATAGTAGTTTTCGTAATCTTTCGGGTTACAACAGTATTTCACCTTCATCTTTTTTTCAAACGTGTTGCAACTTTCTTCTCCGAAAATGCAAAGTGACTGTGACTTTTCCTCTCTCAAACTTTAGTGTGTCACCCTTGGTCGTTTCGCAAAGCAATGTGAATGTCACTAAAATTCTTGCATGTTAAAGGGTGGTAATGTATTTTTTCAAATCGCTTGTGAATGTAATCTCCATTAGAACCTTCGATAGGGATGGTTATCAGTAAAGGTGTCATGATGTCGCCAACAATTCTCGGTTCAATGACGTTACAGTATACAAAGATGGAATAGGTTCCCTGATAAATATCGATTTCTCTGGATGGGTGATATGTCGTAGGACTTGTATATTCCTCAAAGTGAGCACCTAGTAAGTTTCCTAAATCTCTTCCAAAAGTTACTCTTCCTCTAGCCACCTGAATCAGGACTTTGTTCGCAAATTCCTCGTACATCAAACGAACTCGTAAAGTTTCATCCCCATAATATTGTCTTAATCCTTTCATCAATTCATCCACAATATCTTTAGGAGAGCTATAAAATTCTGGCTTCAAAGTTACACGGACAACGCGACGTTTATGTTCATATTTTAACCAGAATTCTCCTTCAGATACATTGTACCAAGTGCGAGGATAACTGATTTCAGCGATTGCAACCTCCCAAGAGCCTTCGAGATGAATCTCCTGAGGAAGCTTGGTCGTATAATCCGATAATGTGTTGTTCGGAAAATGATCAAAGGAGCTATTGCTCGGCAGTGTCATGTAAAACATTTTCTTCGTTTTTTTCTTTGTTAATTGTCGGACTTGGCAGCGGATACCCAAGACAACTCGATAGCAAACTCACCCACAAAGAGGTTTGGTCTGAATCCACACTCAAATTGTAAATGCTCGCAGAAATGATGGCGTAAATTGCAATCACCTGACAGATAAACACAATTTCGGCTCTAGGGACGAACTTTCCTAACAAACACCATTTACTCATACCGAGCAATGTTCTCGGCATCTATCCACGAATTGAATTTCTCTGGATACCCCAACCATTTTATAAGAAATTGCTTTTTTCCTGATTTCTTTCTCGAAGATAAAATATGCTCCACTTTGTACACGTCGTTGTCTTTAATTACTTTCTGGAGTTCCTGAGAATAGAACGTTCCTTCAATGTTTTCCCCATCCAGATCCTTTAGCTTATAATAGGGAGGTTTTCCATGTACAGCTTCTGTAATGATGAATAATTCTTCAGACCAGTTTGGGAGGTAGCCTTTTTGAAAGTTTCCTCTTGTTTTGCTGATACGTACATAATCCCCTATACTCAGTTTAGGAGCTTCGATTCTTGAACTATCCGCGTAGAGTGTCAGCCAAACTTTTTCCTGATTTTCGTAACCCACAGAAGCGGGCGTGCGTTTTATGGAACGATGATAAGAGTGATTGTATGAGTGAACTAAATCTTTCAAAACGTCAATGTATTTCTTCGTGTTTTTTGATGTAAAATAACGCCACATACGAGTCTTGATTGTTCGGTTGAAACGTTCTACGATGCTCGCTTTTGTTTCTTCGTTATGAGTTGTAAAAAAGTGTATGTTTCTTGATGACAGCCACCTTTGCAAAAGCTTGTTAGTAAACTCGGATCCTTTGTCGGTTTGCAACGCTCTGGGTTTTCTTTGCGCTTTCTTCAAAATCCGTGCAAAGGCCTTCTTTAAAGATTTACCGTTTTTGTCTTTTAAAGGTTCTACCCACGCAAACTTGGAAAAAACATCGATGCACGTCAGAAGGTACTTGTAATTTTTGTTTTCTTTTTTGAGGGAAGACAAATCGACAAGATCGGCTTGCCATTAATCGTCTATGCCGCTCACGATCACTCTTCTTCTTGGAAAATGTCTCCGAGTAGGCTTAAGTAGACTATACGTGTCTTGGGTGGACAACCACTTTCTTGCAGACCTCTTGGATGCTCTATCTAAACTACCAATGCCACCCCGACTACCCACACGAGCTGGATCGTAGTAAATCAGCGATAGGCTTCCCATTTAAAAGTTCGCCTTTTAAACGCTTTCTTTGTGAGAGAGAGAAACTTATTAGGGGCTTGAAGTGCGTTCAGAGCACCTTGAAATTCTTTCCAACCGTTCAGTTCCGTTGGCTTGCGTTTTCCTACACTTCCAACAATCAGATCCTTTATATTGGAGTTGGGAATCGCCTTGTCATCAAAAACAAACTCCCGAATCACTCCAACCGATAGTAGAGTTGTTTTTTATAAAGCTGATGAGTTCCTTTGCTTTAGCCTTTTGTTGGGTCGATACTCTCTTTAAAATATCATTTTCGGTAAATAGTTCTTTATCCTCAATGCGGACTTTCACAGGTGTGTTTTCCGATTTATCTTTATACGTCATGTAACGCTGCAAGACTTGGTTGTACAATTTTACTTTTTCGCTGGTGGGAATATCGGAACGAGAAATAACAGAATTCATTTCAGCATCCAATTCTGACATGACATTTTGAATGAGGAACTTTTCATGCCGACTGCTTTTCATCATCTCGAACGTTCGCGGTTCAACAAGAACCATCTTCTTGACGTTATTCATTTGCGAGCAATTCCTCCAATTAATCCGGCAATAGCAGGGACTACAGCAGAAAGTAAAATTGCCAGGAATCCACCTCTTTGAAGAATTTTTCGTTTTCGCCGAAGAGTGATGGACTTTTTGGCGATGTCGCGAATCGGCTTTTTATACTTTTTCAGCTTGGAAACTTCTTTTTTTGAAAGAGGAATGTTCCCTTTTAAAAGGTTATGACAACACTCACACAAACATTTTATTAGATCATCATCCGAGTTTTTTAAAATTCCTTTGACAAGTCCAGGCTTCGCCTTCGATAGCAGTTTTAAAATGAATGCATGACGCTGCAGACGTGACATTATGTTAGAGTATAAACAAAGTTGGTTTCGTCTGGAAAGATTTGAGTTCGCAAACGATACAAGTCCTGAATCTTCTGAGTAAAATCAAACAGCAAATAACCAAACGGTTTAGATGTGGCGTCTAGAAAAGCTTCTTGCACAACTTTTGGGCGCGATGGGTAAGACTGTTTTGTTAAATGAACGATTTGCGAGACATCGCGTGGGTTTTTAAAGACAACAATGTAATGGCTACTCAGAGAAATGGTTTGGTTTTCTTTGTTTTGATTAAATAAATTTTGAACGATGTAAATGACACTACAGTTGTAATGATGACTTCCTTTCGTGAATAAGTTTGTTACTGAACGATTGGTTTCATTCATCAAGTCGTCAATGATAATTAATGTTCTTTTTGTCTTGTCAACATTTTCTGTATTCGGTAGACCCTCAATAAATTCGACGTTAGTTAAGGTTTCGAACTGCGTCTGCCATGCGCCATAATGCCAATATATTTTTTCTGGAGGAAAGTTTATCATGGCATCTGCATATTGTAACAATCTAGTTACAAAAACAGTTTTACCACTTCCCGTGGCCCCGGCGATGACGCAGGTAAAAGGGTGTTGAAATCGCACATCCATCCTAAAACTAACTACCTTTTTTTAAAAAGCAGTCTTTTTTATGACAAAATGACTTTTTTTATTTCGAAAATTTTTGCACGACAAATAGGACAACCGTTATCAGCAACTACCATTGCACAGTTCAAACAGCACATAATATGCGAACAAGGCAAAAACAAAGCATTGATAGCGCCAGAATAACAAATTTTACAAGAATTGTCAGGTGATGGGAATTGTTCATCCTGGGAGATCCGTTCGGAAGCTAGTAAACTTGTCTCTTCCAAGGAATTTTTCTCTGTAACGGTTGTGGGACTCGGAGATCTTGAGGATGAGATACTTGGATCAAAAACTGCTGTTGGATTAAGACTGGTATTTCGTATTAAGAACCCTGCCGAAACGGGTAGACGGAGCTTGGATGTTAATGGTCTAACTAGGTAAGGGAACAAGTTGTACAAGTTTATTTATTTTTGTCACTACACACAGCAAATACTACCACAGATAAGCAGGCGAAACTCGAAATATATTTTAAGTATGGTAGTGACACGGTGAGTGCGAAGGGACCGCAAGGTCTTCAAGTCAGCTACCACCCTGTGGCGCCATATTTACTATGGCATTACCATTCAACAAACAAACAAAAAAAATTAAGCCAAACTAGAATATTATTTACGTGTGTTGTGGAAATAGGAACGAAAAAAAAAAACTAAGTGCAAGTTTTCCAAGAGTTGGAATGTAGAATTCATAATAATACAAAAGAGTACTGAGCACGCACAGAAAAAAATAAATAAGAGAAAACCAACATGATACGAGAACGCAGTAGGCACAAAGGGTTGGACAATGAATCTAAACAAGATCAAAGTTTAGTTGACAATAAGACAAAAAACTACGACTTTAACGGTAAATCTTTATATTCCTTACTAAATTTTTTAAAAGAAAGATCTCTTAATTCAATAGGAATGGAATTCCATATTTTTACACCAGCATGTTCATTGTTGCGTTTTTTTAGTTTTAAATAACGGTACACGTAAGTTGGTTGAAACATTAGCAAACCGAATGCATTGGTTGTGAGTATTTACAACCTTGTTGAAATAATTGTCAAAAGCAGGGGGAATAATTTTTGCTATTTCAAATTTGGTCATTTTTTTCGAGTCCAAAATTTCATTTTTTTGATATAAGGGTTTAGCACTGTCATACCAATCACGTCGGGTGATTATTCTCATAGCTTTGTTTTGAATTTTGGTTAGTTTAGAAAGATAAGATGGATAGGTATTCCTCCTAATTGCAAATTTGTGAGATAAGTAGGGATGTGCCGAGTCGAGTCCGAGTACTCGGCCGAGTATAAAGGCATTACTTGGACTCGGCCGAGTGTTTAAGCATCATCATTTTGACCTTTTTTTGCTCTGT
This sequence comes from Trididemnum miniatum, assembly GCA_964006365.1. Classification (NCBI taxonomy): domain Eukaryota; kingdom Metazoa; phylum Chordata; class Ascidiacea; order Aplousobranchia; family Didemnidae; genus Trididemnum; species Trididemnum miniatum. The sequence continues at coordinate 1,364,174 of OZ023249.1, forward strand.
AGCCGAATTTGAGTCGAAATTAGGACTTCTACGGATGTGATGACTTTTCTTTTTTGCTCTTCACCTGATTTTGAGTTCATATTTTGACGTCATACTTGCTCGGACTCGGCCGAGTAATGTCGTGAATACTCGTTACTCGGCGAGTCCGAGTAATTTTCCTTGAGGCACATCCCTAAAGACAAGTGCGAATGTACCAATGAGTGATAAAGTTTTAGCAAAGCGGATTCAGGAAGGTAGAATTTTAATTTACGTAGAATACCCACTGATCGAGAAACTTTAACTTCTAATTTTTGTGTGTGCTCCTTGAAATTTAATGTATTATCAATGATTACTGCCATGTATTTAGAGCTTGATTATACCAGTTTTGTAGCTAGTATTAGTTTTGTAGCAAGTAAACATGCGGAGAATGTAGTTTTGAATTAATGATTATTAAATTTGATTTTGATGCGTTCAAAGTGAGCTTGTTAGCAAGCATCCAACTTTCGACCTTATGTACTTCTGATTTTGTACGATTTTTCAATTCTTCAATGCACTTGGCCGAGATTACCAGGCAAGTATCGTAGGCATAAAGGCGAGGGGAGCAGGATACACAGTTAGAAAGATTGTTGATATAAATTAAAAATAATAAAGGACCTAGGGAAGAATCTTGAGGGACGCCTACGTTGATATTTTTCATAGAAAAATTAATATTACTAATGGACACAAATTGATATCTGTCAGATAGGTAAGAACGAAAAAATCGATTTACTACGCCCCCAATACCATAATGTTGAAGTTTGCTTAGTAGTATATTGTGTTGCGCAGCATCAAAAGCATTTGCTCTCAGGGCGCTGTAGTACAGTACTGTTCATGTGCTATAGCTCATCAAGCAGATTGTAACGGAAGCTGCGTTAGTTGTTATTGTTTGCAGTTGCAATGATCTATGCAGGTGCAATAGTACTACCGGTAAGAGGTCTTGCGCGCAAAAATAAAAAAACTTAACAATATTGCCTAGACCTCAGGGACGAGATTGGAATGTGACGATAGTTTGTAAATACGATCGACTAAGCTATCGGTACTAAAGTCAAGATAGCAAAAAAAACTTCTTTCCGAAGCGAGTCACTGCTCACGAGCAGACGGTCTTTATCCTTGAGGTCTGCAGTAAGTTATGAAGCTTTATTTGATACGCAGTATTTTTAACCTTTCGCGAGAAAGCGATTAATGCACTACCTGCAACGAGCTTGCTTAGGAGTGCCGGTCACCTGCTTACACGTATACATACAGTAGGTGGGAGAATTCCGTTGGAAAGTGCTTTTACCACGGGCACAACAAATAAAATTACCAGCTTGTCTCTAGAGCGTCAAGCAGAAAAGCTGTGAATACCAATTTTTGTGTCTTTGGGTTAAATCCGACTCAAAACAGAACCGGAAACTGCAGCTCCATAAACAAATGCTCAGTCCTAGAGGTAACGAAACTATCTGCTGTCACAGGCTGCTTGGATAGAACTTGCTGAGCAAGCGGGCTACAAATCTTTTTAGTTTTGTAATTTGAGAGCAAAACGCGCCTCTAGGATCAGTTATGTTAAGAGTAGGCTACCACTAATTGAGCTAAAACAAAACAATTTAAAAAAAAAACTGAACCATATCAAATTTTCGAACTAAATCTTTAAATTGGTCTGTTTTTGACTATATTTCTTTTGCAACTGCTCATCTTTTCACTGTATTGAATGCCGAAATGTGATTCGACATTCAAAAATGTATTGAATGCCGAAACATAAAGAGTAATTTTGTTGAGTGGTTTTCGATATGGGGGGTATTTTATGCTCTTCGTGCGAATACGAACGTTCGCAGAAGTGGCAAAAAAAAATCTTCGCGACGTTTGGTATTCTATGCTCCGTTCGTGCAAATATAATTCACGAACGTTCGCACGAATATTTTTGTTTGCCAAAAATCTTCGCAAAATTTGACAAAATATTCGCGAAATTCTGCGAGTGGTGTAAACCACTCGGATGGCAGATGCTTTCCCGTAGCCCGGAGCGTTACTCTGTCTACGCTATTTAATCTGGCTGACAGAAACCGAATCTGCCTTAACGGCGAGACACCTAACGATGTTCAAGCTGGGCAGCGGCAAACGTCCTTTTCAGGACGGGGCGATGCGCATCTTCGGCGCACCGTCAACAAGTTCCAAAGGCCCAGCATTCTCCAACTGAACATCGAAGGCCTCACTGCAAGCAAGATGAGCGTGTTGCATCATCTTGCGTTACAGTATGAGGCACTCGTCATCCTCTTACAGGAAACCCATTGCACCTCGGTAGAAAGGTTAGATCTTCCGAGCTACCATCTAGCTGGGTTTTCCTTGAGCAGGAAGCATGGTCTTGCTACGTTTGTCCATGAGCGTCTGAAGTGGATCCTAATCGACCAGTCCCCACCAACATCGGAGATCGAGTGGGTGTGCGTGGATGTTGATAACTATAAAATAGTCAACGTCTACAGACCCCCTCCAACACGGATGCAAGCATCTGATCTTCCAGCATTCCCCCATCCCTGCCTCTATGCTGGCGACTTCAACTGCCACCATGTTGACTGGGGCTATAATAATAACAATCCAGATGGTGAATGCCTGGCTGGCTGGGCCAGTGCCAACAACTTCACCCTGCTACATAGTCCCAAGGAGGCCGCCAGTTTCCACTCTGGCAGCTGGAAAACAGACACCAACCCAGATCTTGCATTTGCCAGTGTCGATTTGGACAGTCGCTTACCTGACAGACGTATCTTAGGAAAGTTCCCAAGGTCACAACACCGACCCTCGCTTATAAGTCCACCCAAACTTGCTCATCCAAAACCGAGCAAGCCTGTAAAGCGATGGAACTTCCGCAAGGCCAACTGGGACCACTATTTTAACCTAACCAACAAACTGGCCAAGAGTATACCGCCACCTGAATCTCAAAACATCGATCAGGTTTACCAGTGCTTTTGCAAGGTAATAAGCACTGCGGCGAAGAAATGCATCCCTCGTGGTCGACGATCAAACCACATACCTTGCTGGGATGCGGAGTGTGAAGACCTCTATCAGCATTTCCTGCAGTCACCTGGGGGCCCTGATTCGGATAGGGCTGCCACAGCCCTACTCACAAGGCTCGACGGGAAGCGGAGAAATCGCTGGTCAGAGACGGTCCGCAACATTGACTTTTCGCACTCCAGCCGGCTGGCATGGAATACTATAAACAGCTTGACTGGTAGGTCACGACAATCCCCTCGTCAATGTCCCGTTTCAGCTGATGCTATTGCTTCTCAGCTGGTTAAAAACGGGAAATACGAAGGTGTGAATCGACGCTCATCTCGGCTCGTTTTACAGGAAGTGTCTGACCTTTGGAGGGCTGATCCATTACATCCTGCGAATGTCTCCGGGAGTTTTTCCCATCGCGAGTTCGCTGCTGCCCTCCAACATTTAAAACCAGGCAAAGCTCCTGGACCTGATTCCATTTGCCCGGAGCTGATAATCCATGCTGGAGCCAGCTTAAAATCTTGGCTACGTGGCTTCCTATCTTCCTGCCTGCACCACCTCAAAATTCCTAAGATCTGGAGAAGAGCGCTAGTAGTAGCGATCCCAAAGCCTTCGAAACCTGTAGAGGACCCAAAGAGCTATCGTCCGATCTCCTTGCTTTGTGTTCCCTACAAGATTCTCGAGCGACTTATCTACGCCCGCGTCGAACCTCTTATTGACCCTCTGCTCCCACGGGAACAGGCGGGTTTTCGACGCGGAAGATCCACCGTGGATCAAGTCACTTTGCTCACGCAAAGCATTGAGAATGCATTCGAAGCGAAAAAGAAGGCCGGTGCCGTCTTTATCGACCTGACAGCTGCCTATGACACTGTCTGGCACCGTGGCCTCACCTGCAAGCTGTTGCGGCTTCTGCCGGACAAGCACATGGTTCGTATGATTATGGAGCTGATCCGTAACAGAAGCTTCACCCTTACAACTGGCGACAGCAAGCCTAGCAGGTTACGACGCCTGAGAAATGGCGTCCCCCAGGGATCGGTCCTGGCCCCCCTCCTTTTCAACATCTATACATATGATATCCCCTCCATAACCTCCAAGAAGTTCGCCTATGCCGACGACCTGGCGATACTTCATACATCTGGAGAATGGAAGGAGTTGGAAAGGACTCTAAGCCAGGACATGACTACACTCTCGGAATATCTCCAGACCTGGCGATTGAAGCTTAGCCACACTAAAACGGTGACGGCGGCCTTTCACCTCCACAATCGAGAGGCTAAGCGTGAGCTTAAGGTCTGTAACATCGGTAAGACCTTACCTTTTTGTCCAGTTCCCACTTATCTTGGGGTCAAACTGGACAGATCGCTCACATATCGTCCTCACCTGGAAGCATTGCGCAAGAAGTTAAGTGCTCGCGTCTCACTGTTGAGGCGACTTGCCGGAACAGATTGGGGTGCTAGCGCTAAGACATTACGCACAGCTGCCCTGTCTCTGGTCTACTCGACTGCCGAGTACTGCGCACCAGTCTGGTGCCGCAGCGTGCACATACGGCTTATCGACAGTGTAATAAATGACGCCTTGCGCATTGTCACTGGGTGCCTGCGTCCCACTCCATCGGTCTACCTTCCGGTTCTTTCAGGCATCCAGCCAGCTGAGCTTCGCCGCCAAGGAGCGACACTCTCCCTAGCCAACCGCAGCTCCCTGGACCCTGACCACATTTTACATGGCCAGTTTCATGAGTCACAGGACGTATGTAGGGAGAGATTGAAATCTAGACGCTCATTTGTACCTGCTGCTCGGAAATTACTAGACAGTCTTTCTGAGATGGACGTCCGTGCAGCCCAGTGGACGAACACGAAATGGGACATGGAGTACTCTGCCAACGCATTGTCACTCCACGCTTTCATTCCCAAGGCTAGCTCCAGACCCTTGGGTATGGGTCTGCCCAGGGCAGCCTGGGTCAAGCTCAACCGTCTGCGTTCTGGTGTTGGACGTTTCTGTTCGTCCATGTACAAATGGGGTCTCGCTCCTCTAGCGAATTGTGAGTGTGGTGCCAGTGAACAAACCGCAGATCACATTATCTCACAGTGTCCCATACATCGAGCACCCCAAGGTATGTTTGGTCTAATGGTTTTGGATGACGAAACAAGATGCTGGCTGAAGTACCTTACAGCCAGCATCTGACCCAAGCAGTTTGGTGGCCAGGGTGGTAAAAGGATAAACCCTCGGCCTTGGTCCTCCCATCTGTCTTGGAAGAGATGCCCCGCCAAACGACGACGACGACGACATAAAATAACTTACGCAATCTGGTTTCGATTACTTAGTATCACATTGAAACTAACGTCTAACCGCTGCAAGAGTTTAGCGACTTATACTGGTGCGACATACTAAGCAAATCACGTTGTTGTCTGACTCTTGCGCGTATAAACCAATTAATTATCAATCAGAGAACGCTTGCAGCAGATTTAAATACGAATGTCAATAGATCAGAGAACGCTGGCAGCAACAACTAGCAACAACAAGTTAGTACATTCTTCCCCCCTTCCAAAAAAATCATAATAAGCCTACGAAATATAACATACACATGGTCACTAAATAGGAAGCAAAATTTCACAGAGAATGAACATTGGCACGCAGCATTAATGTCACCATTTCATGATTAATCGATCTGGCGGTCGACGAGCTCTGTTACTTCGTCGAGGGGCTTCAAGGTTTCGGACATTGGGAATGGTCTTGCTGGTGGAAGAAGGCACGAGGTCTGCATTATCATTTTGCACAATTTCACCGGATATGGTGGGCATTTGAACAGTGTTAGGAGTATCAACTTCTTCAAAGTTATCATCGCCATGATTGTAAGCGGCAGGTAGATTTATGTTAGTGGGGTCCAACTCTGATTGGACTTGGTCTAAGGATGGAAGATTGTTAGGGTTAACATCAGGACGGGTTTGGCCACTTGGAACAAGACTACCAGCTGGTGCAAGGTTTTTCAAAGCAACAGTATCTTCTCTTCCGTTTCGAAATTTGACATGGGCGTACAAAGGGTTGGCTTCAATTAAGTCAACTTCATCAACGTAGGGGTCATACTTGGAACTTCTGGCATGGCGTTTCAACAAGACTAGGCCAGGTGTCAGTAGCTAAGATGGGACAGCCGAACCATTTATCGAGCGTCGTGCAAAATTGAACATTCGTTCATGTGGGGTACAGTTCGTGGCTGTAAAGAGAAGAGATCTCGTCGTCGTCGTGTGGTTGGGCATCCTCTTCCAACGGTTTAGATGTTGACGGCGTTGATTTTAAGCCAGCGTCGGGTGTCATCATTCAGGACCAGCAGACCTTGTATTCCTTTTGGTGCACGATGTAGGGGGCATGTAGAAATGATGTGGTCTGCAGTTTGCGCAGAGGCACCACATTCACAATTCGGTCAAGGAGCAGCACCCCGTTTGTACATGGATGAATGGAATCGCCCTACGCCAGTCCGCAGACAATTCAGTTTTACCCAAGATGTTCTAGGCAAACCCATTCCAAGAGGCTTAGGACTGGCCCTGGGAATAAAAGCATGAAGCCTTGATGCACTTTTCAAGTACTCCATGTTCCATACATAATCCATCCATTGCGCTGGGCGAATATCTGATTCGGTCAGACTATCGAGTAGTTTCTGTGCAGCGGGTACAAACGGGCGTCTTGATTTGAGCCTTCCCTGGTGCGCATTTTGTTTCCCGACCAGCTGCTCATGTAGAATATGATCAGGGTTAAGGGTGGCGCGGTTAGCCAGGGAGAGTGTCGCTCCTCGACGGCGAAGCTCAGCTGGCTGAATGCCTGCGAGGATTGGCAAGTAGTCCGTTGGAGTGGGTCGCAGACATCCAGTGACAATGCGCAAGGTGTCATTTAAAACACTGTCGATTAGCCGAGTGTGAGCACTACGACACCAAACAGGTGCGCAGTACTCAGCTGTGGAGTAAACCAGGGACAAGGCGGCTGTTCGCAATGTTTTGGCTCCTGCACCCCATCCCGAGCCTGCAAGTCGCCTCAACAGTGTGACGCTAGTGGAAAGTTTCTTGCGCAATGTCTCTAGGTGATGACGAAAAGTGAGCGACCTGTCCAGCTTTACACCAAGGTAGGTTGGAGTTGGACAGTATGGCAATAGTTTGCCGTTGATGAAGATTTTGAGCTCACGTTTCGCCTCTTGGTTGTTTAAATGAAAGGCCGTCGTCACCGTCTTAGTGTGGCTGAGCTTCAGCCTCCAATTCTGGAGATACGATAAAAGTGTTGTCATGTCTTGGCTTAGAGTGTCCTCCAAAGTCTTCCAGTCTTTCGAGGTATGCATCAATGCCAGGTCGTCGGCATACGCATACTTCTGGGAAATTGTGGAAGACAGATCGTATGTGTAGATGTTAAAAAGAAGGGGAGCCAAGACTGATCCCTGTGGGAGACCATTTCGCAAACGTCGTAACCTGCTTCGCTTGCTGTCACCGATGGAAAGGGTGAAACTTCTATTCCGGATAAGTTCCATAATCATTTGGACCATGTGTTTATCAGGAAGGAGTCTCAGCAGCTTACAGGTGAAGCCACAATGCCAGACAGTGTCATAAGCAGCTGTCAGATCGACAAAAACAGCACCGGCCTTCTTCTTGGTCTCAAATGAGTCCTCGATGTGTTGAGTAAGTAGAACAGTTTGGTCTACTGTGGACCTCCCCTGTCGGAACCCAGCTTGCTCCCGAGGAAGAAGCGGGTCGACAATGGGCTCGATACGGGTGTAAATGAGCCTCTCGAGGATCTTGTAGGGGACACAGAGCAAAGAGATGGGGCGATAGCTCTTGGGGTCCTCTACAGGTTTCATTGGTTTGGGGATCGCGACAACCAACGCTCTTCTCCAGATTTTTAGAATTTTGAGGTGGTGCAAACAGGATGAAAAAAAGCCACACAGCCAGGATTTCAGGGCAGCTCCAGCATGGAGCAAAAGCTCAGGGTAGATAAAGTCTGGGCCTGGAGGTTTTCCTGGTTTCAGATGTTTGAGGGCGGCTGCGAATTCTGAGGGAGTAAAGCTTTCACAGACATTCACTGCATTTGTTGTAGAGGCCCTCCAAAGATCAGACACTTCTTGAGACACAAGCCGGGATGACTTGCGATCAATATCCTCGTATTTGCTGTTATTGACCAGTACTGATGCGATGGCATTGGCTGAAACTGCACAATGCCGAGGGGAGCATCGTGATCTACCAGTTAAGTTGTTTAATATGCTCCATGCTTTACGACTGGAGTGAGAAAAGTCGATGGTTTGGACTGCCTCAGACCATCGGTCCCTGCGTTTTCTGTCAAGCCTGGACAGCAGGGCAGAAGCAGCCCTGCTAGAGTCAGATCTCTCAGGCGATTGCAAAAACACCTGATGGAAGTTCTCACACTCAGCATCCCAACACGGAATGTGGTCGTTTCGTCGACCACGTGGGATATACTTTTTGGCTGCTGTGCTGATGGCATTACAGAGGTCCTGGTATGCCCGGTCCACATCAGATGTATCAGGTGGCAACAAGCTCTTAGCGAGTTGGTTGGTCAGGGCATTGTAATGGCTCCATTTGGCCTTGCGGAAGTTTCATCGCGTAACAGGCATACTCGGAACTGACAGAGTGAGCCTTGGTGAAACAATGAGCGAGGGTCGACGTTGTGACCTAGGAAACTTCTCTAAAATACGCCTGTCAGGTAAGTGACTATCAGGACCAACACTAACAAACGCCAGGTCCGGGTTGGTGCCAGTGTTCCAGCGGCCTGAGTGGAAAGTGGCCATGTCGTTTGGGTCATGGAGAGGGACAAGACCATTAAGGCTTGCCCAAGCAACAAGGCACTCTCCATCAGCGCTGTTGCTGCTGTAGCCCCAATTCACATGCGGGCAGTTGAAATCACCCGAGTACAGGTCAGGGTGTGAAAACACTGGTAGGTCGGTAGTCTGCAATGGTGTGGGTGGAGGTTTGTAAACATAGACAATTTTATAGCCACCAACGTCTACGTATAACCACTCAGTCTCTGATGTAAATGGGGACTGATCTACTAGGGTCCATTTTAGTCGCTCATGGACAAATGTAGCAAGGCCGTGTATCCTGTTTAAACAGGACCCAGCTAGTGCAAAGCCTGGAATCACAAGCTTGTCTGTAAAAGCACAGTGGGTCTCCTGTAGTAGGATGACGAGTGCCACAAACCGCACAGCGAGATGGTGAAGGACATTCATCTTGCTTGCAGTGAGGCCTTCAATGTTCAGCTGCAGGATTGCTGGCCTTCGAAACTTGTTGGCGATGTGCCCTGAAGCAGAGCAAACATCGCCCCGTCCTGAAAAGGACGTTTGCCGGTTAGTAGGCCTTGGCTGAGCATCGGGAAGAGTGGATACCCTTCCAGGTCGGCAGATTTGGTTTCGGTCTGTCATTGTAACTTTACAAGAGAAAAGCCTTGTACAGACTTAATCACAGCCCGGGCTACATGGAAGCATCTGCCATCCGGGCCAGAAGAGATCTGATTGAATATAAAGCGTCATCCAGAACTTCTTGCCAGTAAGCTTCAGGGAGGTTGTTCGATTTCAGCGCCAGTGTTATCGATTTCCAAATAGTCCCATTTAGTCGCTCAACTTGACCGTTTCCTGCCGAATTGTCAGCCGTTGTTCTGCTTGTAGCGATTTCCTTCGAATGCAAAAACGTTTATAAATCACTACTCATAAAACTTGAACCACGATCAGAATGAATGTACGTAGGCATACCGAAAATAGAAAACAGTGTGCATAAATGTTGAATCACAGTGCGCGAAGTAGTATCTTTACAAGCAAAAGCAAATGGAAAACGTGAAAATTCGTCACATGCAATAAATAAATACTTGTTTTGGTTATGAGACGGTATGGGGCCTTTAAAATCAATACTTAACCGTTCAAAAGGCTGCGTGGCTTTTGTGAGAGAAGTTTGCACCCAACGAATGTAACGAGGCTTTACTTCTGCACAAGTTTTACAGTTGTTAGTCATTTTCTTAACATCTTCAACTGAAAAAGGTAAGTTTTTAGCACGTACAAAGTGCATCATATGGGATATCCCGGGATGAGACAATGCATTGTGCAGTTCGTACAATTTATTTACAGTTCAGCTTATACAACGAATTCTGGACAAAGTATCTGCCGGAACATTTTCCGCTTCGCACCGGTACACTATATGAAAATTGTAAGTTGATAGTTCAATACGCCATCGCTGGATCTTATCGTTCTTTATTTTACTTTTATGTTTAGCATCAAACATACATGCAACTGACTGTTGATCTGTAACCAACGTGAACCGTTTACCATTCAAGTAGTGTCTCCATTTACGAACGGATTCGATTATAGCGGCCGCTTCTTTCTCAACAGCAGAATGGTTTAATTCAGCTTTAGTGAGTGTTCTCGAAAAAAAAAAAGCAACGGGGCGGCCGTTTTGATTTAAAGTCCCAGCCAAGGCAAATTCGGAGGCTTCAGTTTCCACTTCAAACGGGGCATTTTCGTCGACAGTAGACATTACCGATTTTTCAATATCAGCTTTTAATGCATTAAATGTACTCAGTTCATTTTGTTTAAGCGGGAATTGGTCATTTTGAACCAAAACGCGAATTTTGTCCGAAAAATTTTGGATCCATTGAGAATAGTATGCAAATAGACCAAAAACTGGTTGTTATGATTTTCTATCGGTAGGAGGCGGCAATTGTTTCAGAGGCTTTAGTCGTTCAGGGTCGGGTTTAATTTCTCCTTCTGAGACGACATAACCGAGTAGGTGAATGGAGCGAGAAGAGAACGTTGATTTGTTATCGTTCAAAGTACACTGTAAATCAAATTGGGTAACGTAGACCCAAAAAACTTGGGTTATCATTTTGGGCTCGAAGGCTGAGAAACCCAATTTGCCAACTTGGGTAATAACGACCCAATTTACAAAGTTGGGTTTGTTAACCCAATATCCATAACCCAAGTACAGTGGGTAACTTGACCCAAACTACAAACTTGGGTCTTTAAACCTAATTGAAAATTTTGGGCTCGAAGGCTGAGAAACCCAATTTGTCAACTTGGGTAATAACGACCCAAATTTTTAATTTGGGTGTTTAACCTTAAATCTTGTAGATCAAGAAAATTGGGTAATTAATACCCAAGCTGAAAATTTGGGCGCTTTGTCCCAAAAGCTTTTAGCTAAGGAAAAAAGCCCAATTTTCAGATTTGGGTTTTCCGATTAATATTTGTGAATGCGTTTTTGCTTAACTCGTAATCACTACAGTCGTCATAATCACTTAGTAATGGAGGGTTCACAAGAAATGCACAACAAAATATTGCAATAATGCTTTATATTGTCAAAAGAAATAGGTACAAATTAAATGTTCAACAAATAACAGCATTGATTATTTGAACATGTTTAGGTTCACATATGAAGCGATTATAAATAAAACTGATCCAAACGATGTAAATATTATGCGATTATGACCTCAATTTAAATGAGAATTGCAAGTAACCAATTCCTGCAAGCACAAATAGAAATCTGCCTCAACCATATGCAAACCCAAGCATTTTTAACTCACAAATGTATGTAAAAAAATAAACAATCATAGATACGGAGCAGTTACAGTATGCTACTCAAAGAATAAAAAATGAAGTGCATACGCAGAGACAATACAAAATAATGCTTTTGCAAAGATACAAAATAATGAAGTATTATGATACATAAAATTAATTAATTTCAGTTATTATCAACAATTTACTGTGCACTTTAAGTGCAAACTATTGTGCGCTCACAAAAACAAGGTTAGCAGCAATCAAGTTTAACAAGATGTTAAAAGGCAATTACAGTAGCTCTCAACCATAACCAAGAGCTTGTGTCACGAAGGTTTCGACTATGCCTAATTATATTTACGTTATGTCAGTCAGATATTTCGCTGAAGCAAAATTATGTCAATAAGCAACCAGCCACAGTCATGATGTTGCATAAAAACTAACCAAACAAAATAGGCTAAAAAAACATGACACCCATACGTTAGAATAGAAATCAGGAAACAAAGACGGGCAAACAATGTTTAGTGCAAATGTTATACAATCGGTAAGCAGCAACACACTTCTTTGGAATAAATTCGACAAGTTATCAGTTCAAAGTTTTCCCCCTAAAACGTCTGTTTTCGCATATTATGCATCTGAGAAGTTTTTATTTTACCATTTGTCTCAATTGTTTTTTCCGTTCGCTTTCATTCAAGTCTTTTGTGCTATTCAGGACGCATTAGATAGCATCAACTGTCTGCAGAATTTAGTGTTTCGATGCACATTCTTCGCAGAATTCCCTAAAAAGATGAAGCAATTGTAAGCCCAAATATTGTATATAGTTAGTTAGTTAGGTGCATATTTATCCTCCTGTCACGAGAAAGCGATCAATGCGCTATGCGAGCTCGCTTAGGAGTTGCCAGCCATCTGTCTACCACACCAAGATGGGGGAATCCCGCTAAGTGCTTTTCCCAACGGCACAACAAGTAAACTTGCCGGCTTGTTCTCCACACTGTCCCTTTAGTTCTGAACGTCAAGCAGGGAAGCTGTGAATACCAATTTTAAAGTCATTGGTTTGACCCGACTCGGAATCGAACCCGAGTCTACAGCTCAAGAGACAGACGCTCTATACCACTCGGCCATCTGAGCTGTATATAAATAATGAGCCAGAAAAGCGCATGATGAAAATGAAAATTTCCATCAGATTATATAAATTGCAGTATTTGAGAGAAACCGTTTAAACTTGGGCTTATGTCCAGCAGTGCTTTTGTTAAATTTCAACTATGAAAAACAGTTTGGAATGACTGGGTAAAAAAAAGCAAACTGGAGAGCCCGCGCATCTGCTTTGGTAGGCTTTCATTTAAGGTCAAATCTTCAGCAGTTCGAGTGAAGGGGTGTCTTAGATATAGAACAAAAGAGACAATTCGGTTTTATTGTAGCGTGAAGCAATATGGTAATAACAAGACATATAGCGTTTCAAACCAAATTATTATTTACTCCTATCTACAGTGCGAACAGGTCTTTTGGAACTGAACAGTTTTATGCGTTGATGAAAACCTTTTGCGCGTTATAGACAGGCAAGTAAACCAATGCCATAGAAAGATTATAGCCAGTATATTTGCAATCATACTCACAAACGTTTCGGTAAAAACTTATACCATCATCAGTGTGAAACTACATAGGCACTAGGCTAGAATAACCAGCACAAGAAAGAAATTATTTTAAATACAGCATAACTATTACGTCATAAACAAAGTAGTTGGGATTTACGTAAAATATAACTAAAGGGGCAAATTAAACAATTACGTGCAACTGGAGTGACTAGATTAGTAGTAGGATTATTAAGTACAAACACGGTAGGATTAATTAAATCATAACTAAAAAAAGACGTTGAATATAAATGGAAATTAAACACGTTACTAATTGCGATTTAGGCCTACACGAATATTGTGCGAAGTGAGCTAAATGTTAGATAGGTAGATGGGGTTGGAAGAGTCATCAATATTTAATTGTGGTTGAAGATTTTGGATGAGTAGAGTTTCTTTGATGCAGAGTTTTCGGATGTTATTGCTGTGAGCTAGTATTTCGGGGGAATGAAAGTTCATCGTATGGTCTGGGTTATTTTTCAAGTGTTGGGACACATCAGTTTCATTGTTAGTTGAGTTTTTTGGCATATGGTCATTGATTCTAATCTTCAAATTTCTTTTGGTTTGTCCAATGTATGATTGTCCGCATGAGCAATTGAGTTTATACACTACTCCTGAGCTGTGTAGCAGTGTTTGACGGTCCTTGTACCTGAATTTTTGGCCAATAGTTGTTGTTTCGTGTACCATAACAAATTTTGATTTTTGGGAAAGTTTTTTGAATAGATATTGCCGAATTTCTTTTTCAATTTGATGAGACATGTCTCCGATATACGGTAGTTTTAAAATCGAGAATATGGGTCTTGTTTTGCTTTCAGAGTCTGGCTTTTCTTCGACTTCTGGAGTTTTTACTTTTTCATGCATTTTGTTGAAAAAAATTCGAATTTGCTGATTAAGAAATCCAGTCGGATAGCCGATTAGAAAGCCAATTGGTTGTTCTTAGTTCATAGGTAAATTGTATGTTAGGGTGAATAGAATTAAGATGTTTGTAAAATTCGGTAATGTGGGCGCGTTTTTCAAAAGTAGCAAAGCACGCGTTTTTCAAAATTATCCACGAAGATTTCAAAATT
>OZ023249.1:1378562-1475442 GCA_964006365.1 Trididemnum miniatum
CTCTGAGTCTAGCAGCCACCCATGAGTTTACCGTATATGCTCGTTTTACCGCCCGATCTTAATTAAAGACCCGTTTGAAAAGCTGCCCGGGTGAACAGAACATAAAAATAAATAAGGGCCCGTGCTTAAATAAGGGCCTAAATAAAATAAGGGTCCGCCCGAGGTAAAAATGCTGATTTTTCAGTGGTAGAGAACGCTACGAAATAAGAAGCGCTTTTGTCACAACGCTGTTAAATTTTAAGCGCTGGTAGATGAGAAGATAGATAACAGATAGCATTAATTACGTAACACAAAGCAGACTTTCCTGCCAAAAGCGAAGAACTGATAGTATAAAAGGCTGCCATTTGTCTACCAATCATTCATTCAGAATATTGAACCCCACATGATGGCCGATGACAGAAAAAATTTTGTGCACAATTTTACTTTGAAAGTAACAAGCGCCCGTGCTTGAATAAGGGCCCGTTTGAATAAAGGCTAGGTAGTGAGTTTGGTTGAAAAAAATAAGGGCCCGGGCTACAAAACGAGCAAATACGGTAGTCATCTCACTGCTACAGGGATTTAGCATACTACCCTACTCCAGTAGTCTGCTTGTTGTGTGCCTTATTTTAAAGTAGTGCAATGTACATGCAGTAACCATTAACTTCATATCGGTAAACGCATGAATGCTCACAATTTAAAAAATACGATTTTTAATTAGGATTTACAATAGAGATGTCTCACGAAGTTTACAATCGAAGGAATATCTTAAAATTTCGGTCGCGCATTACGAAGATTATGAGAGGAGGTATACATAACGAAATATGCTTCAATTCACTTCCAAACACTTAATCTAATGATTTTTTAAAAAAAGGTCGACACGACAAAAGGGGAAACCGAAGTATATGTCTTCCCAGGGGCCCTGATCATGACCCCGCAGCAAAGATATTGCTCACAATTGTGGTCAACTCGGCAGATTTTCGCGAAGCCAAACACAGTAGGCCTACTACTACCTGTCGTTCCATTTGCGAATTTTTGGCTATTAAAATAAAAAATATTTTTGTAGTCGAACTAATCAATCAATCAAACAAGTTTATTTCATGCTAGAACGCAAAAGCGCATTTTCGCCAACAAGTGAAAGTACCACAATAACAAAACGTAAGTTTAAACAGTAAATATGAAACAAAAAGTTAAGGTTTGGATAAAATAGAAGCATGCTTATTGCTTAAAGGAGAACTGAAGTGCAAAAATATTTTTTTACTAAAGGTATTAAAAAACTCGATAAAGTCAAAAATGACATTAAAAGTTTTTAAATGCTTTTAGTTAACAAAAAATCGGCGTTCAAAATTTAATGTGATTTCTCATGAGTGTATATATTTCACGCATTGATGTGTAAAAAAGTTGCGACGGCAGTGTTCGACAGCCGAAATCTCTCTGTCTAACCAAAGGCCGAACATCGCGGCTGTAACTTTTTCAAGCATCAATGCGTAAAACGTACACTTATGAGAAATCGTATTAACTTATAAACCCTTAACGCCGATTTTTTCTTAACTAAAAGCATTTAAACACTTTTAACAAGTTTATCATTTTTCAATTTGTCGTGTTTTTTATCACCTTTAGAAAAAAAATTTTGCACTTCAGTTCCCCTTTGATAATACAACTCCGTTGGCAAACTGGGCAAAGGAAAGTCGCGAAAGGACCGGACAGGTCTTCTATTCAAGCGACCACCTACTAATAAATTAAGTGTGATATGGTATATAGATCAGAAGTTAATAAAATTACGTAAGTTAATAAACACTTGATTATAAAGCAGAAAAAATTGCGAATTAAGTGAATAATTGCAAATTCTTTTTTGTTTTAACGCACATTGAAAAATGGTGGTACACAACAGACAAAGCTCAATTGAAGTGGTGATAAATCATGTGAAAGGTAATTTCATACTCTTTGCAATGATGATTGAAAGTTCATGAATTTTTCGTCGGAAAACGTCACAAAAGTACTTTATATAGACCCCAATTTTTTCCGTTTTAGCAAAAAAACATTATTTTTTTCGATTTTTCAGTCAAGTTCAAAATCGTTGTGATGGTGTTTGTGTTGTTTTGCCATCAACTTGACAATATTCATGTGAAAGGTAATTTTATACTCTTAGCAATGACGATTGAAAGTTCGTGAGTTTTTTGTCGGAAAACGTCACAAAAGTACTTTAATTAGACCCCAACTTTTGCCGTTTTGGCAAAAAAACATTATTTTTTTTCGATTTTTTAGTCAAGTTCAAAGTCGTTCTGATGGTGTTTGTGTTGTTTTGCCATCAACTTGACAATGATCATGTGAAAGGTAATTTCATAGTGTTTGCAATGACGATTGAAAGTTCGTGAGTTTTTTGTCGGAAAACGTCGCAATTATACTTTGATTGGACCCCGGTTTTTGACGGTTGAACAAAAATCACAAAAATTTTTTTGGTTTTTCGGCCAAGTTCAAAGTCGTTCTGATGGTGTTTGTAGCAGTTTGCCACACACTTGACAATATTCATGTGAAAGGTAATTTCATACTGTTTGCAATGACGATTGAAAGTTCGTGAGTTTTTTGTCGGAAAACGTCGCAATATTACTTTGATTGGACCCCGGTTTTTGACGTTTGAGCAAAAATCACAAACACTTTTTTTGGTTTTTCGGCCAAGTTCAAAGTCGTTCTGATGGTGTTTGTAGCAGTTTGCCACACACTTGACAATGATCATGTGAAAAATAATTTCATACTCTTTGCAATGAGCATTAAAGCAATGGTAATTTTGTGGGGGAAAACGTCGTAATATTACTTTGATTGGACCCCAACTTTCGCCGTTTTAGCAAGAAAACATTATTTTTTTTCGATTTTTCAGTCATGTTCAATATCGTTCTGATGGTGTTTGTGTTGTTTTGCCATCAACTTGACAATATTCATGTGAAAGGTAATTTCATAGTGTTTGCAATGACGATTGAAAGTTCGTGAGTTTTTTGTCGGAAAACGTCACAAAAGTACTTTGATTGGACCCCAACTTTTGCCGTTTTAGCAAAAAAACATTATTTTTTTTTCGATTTTTCAATCAAGTTCAAAGTCGTTCTGATGGTGTTTGTGTTGTTTTGCCACACACTTGACAATGATCATGTGAAAGGTAATTTCATAGTGTTTGCAATGACGATTGAAAGTTCGTGAGTTTTTTGTCGGAAAACGTCACAAAAGTACTTTGATTGGACCCCAACTTTTGCCGTTTTAGCAAAAAAACATTATTTTCTTTCGATTTTTCAATCAAGTTCAAAGTCGTTCTGATGGTGTTTGTGTTGTTTTGCCATCAACTTGACAATGATCATGTGAAAGGTAATTTCATAGTGTTTGCAATGACGATTGAAAGTTTGTGAGTTTTTTGTCGGAAAACGTCGCAATTATACTTTGATTGGACCCCGGTTTTTGACGTTTGAGCAAAAATCACAAATTTTTTTTTTGGTTTTTCGGCCAAGTTCAAAGTCGTTCTGATGGTGTTTGTAGCAGTTTGCCACACACTTGACAATATTCATGTGAAAGGTAATTTCATACTGTTTGCAATGAGTATTAAAGTAATGGTAATTTCGTGGGGGAAAACGTCGTGTTATTACTTTGATTGGACCCCCACTTTTGCCGTTTTAGCAAGAAAACATTATTTTTTTTTCGAGTTTTCAATCAAGTTTAAAGTCGTTCTGATGGTGTTTGTGTTGTTTTGCCATCAACTTGACAATCTTTATGTGAAAGGTAATTTCATACTGTTTGCAATGACGATTGAAAGTTCGTGAATTTTTTGTCGGAAAACGTCACAAAAGTACTTTGATTGGACCCCAACTTTTGCCGTTTTAGCAAAAAAACATTATTTTCTTTCGATTTTTCAATCAAGTTCAAAGTCGTTCTGATGGTGTTTGTGTTGTTTTGCCATCAACTTGACAATATTCATGTGAAAGGTAATTTCATAGTGTTTGCAATGACGATTGAAAGTTCGTGAGTTTTTTGTCGGAAAACGTCGCAATTATACTTTGATTGGACCCCGGTTTTTGACGGTTGAGCAAAAATCACAAAAACTTCTTTTGGTTTTTCGGCCAAGTTCAAAGTCGTTCTGATGGTGTTTGTAGCAGTTTGCCACACACTTGACAATGATCATGTGAAAAATAATTTCATACTCTTTGCAATGAGTATTAAAGTAATGGTAATTTCGTGGGGGAAAACGTCGTAATATTACTTTGATTGGACCCCAACTTTTGCCGTTTTAGCAAAAAAACATTTTTTTTTTCGATTTTTCAGTCATGTTCAACATCGTTCTGATGGTGTTTGTGTTGTTTTGCCATCAACTTGACAATATTCATGTGAAAGGTAATTTCATACTGTTTGCAATGACGATTGAAAGTTCGTGAGTTTTTTGTCGGAAAACGTCACAAAAGTACTTTGATTGGACCCCAACTTTTGCCGTTTTAGCAAAAAAACATTATTTTTTTCGATTGTTCAATCAAGTTCAAAGTCGTTCTGATGGTGTTTGTGTTGTTTTGCCATCAACTTGACCATGATCATGTGAAAGGTAATTTCATAGTGTTTGCAATGACGATTGAAAGTTCGTGAGTTTTTTGTCGGAAAACGTCGCACTATTATTTTGATTGGACCCCGGTTTTTGACGGTTGAGCAAAAATCACAAAAACTTTTTTTGGTTTTTCGGCCAAGTTCAAAGTCGTTCTGATGGTGTTTGTAGCAGTTTGCCACACACTTGACAATGATCATGTGAAAGGTAATCTCATACTGTTTGCAATGAGTATTAAAGTAATGGCAATATTGTGGGGGAAAACGTCGCAATATTACTTTGATTGGACCCCAACTTTTGCCGTTTTAGCAAAAAAACATTATTTTTTTTTCGTTTTTCGGTCATGTTCAATATCGTTCTGATGGTGTTTGTGTTGTTTTGCCATCAACTTGACAATGATCATGTGAAAGGTAATTTCATACTCTTTGCAATGACGATTGAAAGTTCGTGAGTTTTTTGTCGGAAAACGTCACAAAAGTACTTTGATTGGACCCCAACTTTTGCCGTTTTAGCAAAAAAACATTATTTTTTTTTCGATTTTTCAATCAAGTTCAAAGTCGTTCTGATGGTGTTTGTGTTGTTTTGCCATCAACTTGACAATATTCATGTAAAAGGTAATTTCATAGTGTTTGCAATGACGATTGAAAGTTCGTGAGTTTTTTGTCGGAAAACGTCGCAAAAGTACTTTGATTGGACCCCGGTTTTTGACGTTTGAGCAAAAATCACAAAAACTTTTTTTGGTTTTTCGGCCAAGTTCAAAGTCGTTCTGATGGTGTTTGTAGCAGTTTGCCACACACTTGACAATATTCATGTGAAAGGTAATTTCATACTCTTTGCAATGAGTATTAAAGTAATGGTAATTTCGTGGGGAAAACGTCGTGTTATTACTTTGATTGGACCCCAACTTTTGCCGTTTTAGCAAAAAAACATTATTTTTTTTTCGTTTTTTGGTCGTATTCAAAATCGTTCTGATGGTGTTTGTGTTGTTTTGCCATCAACTTGACAATGATCATGTGAAAGGTAATTTCATACTGTTTGCAATGACGATTGAAAGTTCGTGAGTTTTTTGTCGGAAAACGTCACAAAAGTACTTTGATTGGACCCCAAGTTTTGCCGTTTTAGCAAAAAAACATTATTTTTTTTCGATTTTTCAGTCAAGTTCAAAGTCGTTCTGATGGTGTTTGTGTTGTTTTGCCATCAACTTGACAATGATCATGTGAAAGGTAATTTCATAGTGTTTGCAATGACGGTTGAAAGTTCGTGAGTTTTTTGTCGGAAAACGTCACAATATTACTTTGATTGGACCCCGGTTTTTGACGTTTGAGCAAAAATCACAAAAACTTTTTTTGGTTTTTCGGCCAAGTTCAAAGTCGTTCTGATGGTGTTTGTAGCAGTTTGCCACACACTTGACAATATTCATGTGAAAGGTAATTTCATACTGTTTGCAATGAGTATTAAAGTAATGGCAATATTGTGGGGGAAAACGTCGCAATATTACTTTGATTGGACCCCAACTTTTGCCGTTTTAGCAAAAAAACATTATTTTTTTTTCGTTTTTCGGTCATGTTCAATATCGTTCTGATGGTGTTTGTGTTGTTTTGCCATCAACTTGACAATGATCATGTGAAAGGTAATTTCATACTGTTTGCAATGACGATTGAAAGTTTGTGAGTTTTTTGTCGGAAAACGTCACAAAAGTACTTTGATTGGACCCCAACTTTTGCCGTTTTAGCAAAAAAACATTTTTTTTTTTTCGAGTTTTCAATCAAGTTTAAAGTCGTTCTGATGGTGTTGGTGTTGTTTTGCCATCAACTTGACAATATTCATGTGAAAGGTAATTTCATACTGTTTGCAATGACGATTGAAAGTTCGTGAGTTTTTTGTCGGAAAACGTCGCAAAAGTACTTTGATTGGACCCCGGTTTTTGACGTTTGAGCAAAAATCACAAAAACTTCTTTTGGTTTTTCGGCCAAGTTCAAAGTCGTTCTGATGGTGTTTGTAGCAGTTTGCCACACACTTGACAATATTCATGTGAAAGGTAATTTCATACTCTTTGCAATGAGTATTAAAGTAATGGTAATTTCGTGGGGGAAAACGTCGTGTTATTACTTTGATTGGACCCCAACTTTTGCCGTTTTAGCAAAAAACATTGTTTTTTTTTCGTTTTTTGGTCGTATTTAAAATCGTTCTGATGGTGTTTGTGTTGTTTTGCCATCAACTTGACAATATTCATGTGAAAGGTAATTTCATAGTGTTTGCAATGACGATTGAAAGTTCTTGAGTTTTTTGTCGGAAAACGTCGCAATTATACTTTGATTGGATCCCGGTTTTTGACGTTTTAGCAAAAATCACAAAAACTTTTTTTGGTTTTTCGGCCAAGTTCAAAGTCGTTCTGATGGTGTTTGTAGCAGTTTGCCACACACTTGACAATGATCATGTGAAAGGTACTTTGATACTGTTTGCAATGAGTATTAAAGTAATGGTAATTTTGTGGGAGAAAACGTCGTGTTATTACTTTGATTGGACCCCAACTTTTGCCGTTTTAGCAAAAAAACATTATTTTTTTTTCGTTTTTCGGTCGTATTCAAAATCGTTCTGATGGTGTTTGTGTTGTTTTGCCATCAACTTGACAATATTCATGTGAAAGGTAATTTCATACTGTTTGCAATGACGATTGAAAGTTCGTGAGTTTTTTGTCGGAAAACGTCACAAAAGTACTTTGATTGGACCCCAACTTTTGCCGTTTTAGCAAAAAAACTTTATTTTTTTTTCGTTTTTTGGTCGTATTTAAAATCGTTCTGATGGTGTTTGTGTTGTTTTGCCATCAACTTGACAATGATCATGTGAAAGGTAATTTCATACTGTTTGCAATGACGATTGAAAGTTCGTGAGTTTTTTGTCGGAAAACGTCACAAAAGTACTTTTATTGGACCCCAACTTTTGCCGTTTTAGCAAAAAAACATTATTTTTTTTTCGAGTTTTCAATCAAGTTCAAAGTCGTTCTGATGTTACAGATGTCAAATGATGTCATTGTTCAGATAATTACCACTTATCAGAGTGTAAGCGCAAGAATCGCGGTTGGAATCTAACGCTTGCTTTCGTACAGCGTGAGAATCATTGCCGCTGCCGGGACCGCCATTTTGCCATCGCTTGTGCCTAGCGTATGGGGCGCCGTGTGTAAAGCAATGCAATATAAAATTTTGCATCATTTTTTTAGTTAATTTTGGTTAAATTACATGCAATATCATATATTGCTGCAATTTATCTATATTGCTGCAATATGTTAAATTGTTGCAATTTATCTATATTGCTGCAATTTGTGTTAAATTGTTGCAATTTATCTATATTGCAAAAAAACACTTAAATCGCCTTTTAATTGCCATGGTGATATGCTAACAAAAACAGTCAGTGTTGCCCTTTTCTTTTTTCCATGAACTCATGTAGTGTACTGGTCTGAGGCGCTGTTGTATTGACTGTGCAGTGTGCGCTTATTGGTTTGGCTGAAACATTTTGAAATAAAGTGGCTTGGAGTTTGATTGATAAAATACTGTTATGATTGGTAGATACAATTGCGGACATATGCAAAAATATAGACGTATAGATATGGTATTATTTGGAATACCAGCAGCTAGACTCGACTAGACTACCGGTATGGGGGTAACAACTAGTATCAGCTCCCAGGTCCAGTTGGTTTAGGTTAGGATTAGGTTCAGTTAGAGTTCGTTCAGTTACAAAATATCGGTATCTGAAAAATCTTGTTTTAAAGTACAGTACCAGTAACCCGACATTAGGCCTAGTCTAGCTACCTCAACCTATATTTTTGATACTACCATCTGGTTGCTAATGCAGAATGGCTTATGCTGTATGGCTGAAACATGTCAGATTACAGTAACTTCTGTGATCTGTTCACAGAAAGCAGGTAGGCTATATCCTGACATCAGCAGATCAGCATACCAATACACCAGTAGCCAGTGACATACGGTAAACTGTAAAATTAAAAATGTCAAACTAGTCTACCGATACCGATATTTTGTAACTGAACGAACCCTACCTGAACCTAATCCTAACCTAAACCAACTGGACCTGGGAGCTGATACTAGTTGTTATCCCCATACCGGTAGTCTAGTCGAGTCTAGCTGCTGGTATTCCAAATAATACCATATCTATACGTTTATATTTTTGCATATGTCCGCAATTGTATCTACCAATCATAACAGTATTTTATCAATCAAACTCCAAGCCACTTTATTTCAAAATGTTTCAGCCAAACCAATAAGCGCACACTGCACAATCAGTACAACAGCGCCTCAGGCCAGTACACTACATGAGTTCATGGAAAAAAGAAAGGGCAACACTGACTGTTTTTGTTAGCATATCACCATGGCAATTAAAAGGCGATTTAAGTGTTTTTTTGCAATATAGATAAATTGCAACAATATATGATATTGCATGTAATTTAACCAAAATTAACCAAAAAATGATGCAAAATTTTATATTGCATTGCTTTATACACGGCGCCCCATACTAGCGACCTACATTTAGGACACCGATATTTGAAACAAAATATACCGAAAACGGTAGAGAAAATAAAACAGCAAAAATTGTTTTAGAAATGGCTGTTATATATAGAATAAAATACAACAAAAATTTTTCCAAACTTATTTGCAATAATACGATAATTTAAAGAATTCCAAGTGCACCTTCATTTTTTTTGCCGAAGCGAAATTGCGTGTTTTCAAAAGCACGCCACATTCTAACTAAAAATAATTTCTTCAAAAATGAAAATGAAGTTTGCGCAAAAAATACTCATAGCTGCATTACAAGTTCATCTACCTCCATAAATGGGATGCGCGAAGCGCAATTTCAGTTTGAGTAGGTGTCATACATATAGGACGCTAGGCATAAATGGGTTAAAGGGAAAACACAGAAACGCGTTGGATATCCAATTTTTCATACTCCTCTTCGAGTACAGTAGCATTGAGACTGCCACTCGTAGGGATTTTTAGCCTTGCGTAGGGAGTAGGGAATCCCTACGGGATTTTTGGTCAAAAGTAAGGATTTGTAGGGATTTTCACAGTCTTTTAAAATTACGATAAAGTTTGAATAAAGTAGGCCAATCAAAAATATTTCAAGACTCATTAAGAGCAATCCCGGATTCCCACCGATTTCTTCAGTTCGTGTTTCTTATTCTCAACGACCTCAAGTGGCAGTGGCAAAGTGAAGTGCGACTGTGATGTCACTCATCTGATGTGTAAATTAGTTCACTTAGCACTTTAGCAGTAGTACTAATGTAGTGCAGTAAGTTGGTAAGTCGATGGTTGCCTGGGCGGCTGGGACCTGGTTAGGGTTGGACTAATTCAGGTTAGCATGGTTACCGAGGAAGTCGAGCATACGGTAGGCAAAAGTTTGGGTAGCAACAAAAATATACCTGAACCTGTTATACCTTAAGTATTGTCTGTGATCACTCTTCCAGTCTTCAGCTGTTCAGTAGCCTGAGTAAGCAAAATTTTTGGATTAAACAGTTGAACGTTTAAAGGTGGGCTCTGGCATTAGGCAAAGTTGTGAGTAGGCAATAGGCATATGAGCACTTACCCCTACCAGTACAATCAAAATGTTAAAGTCAATTATAGGCTAGTGTTAAACCCTGATAGACACTAGGCCTACCCAAGTTTACTTTAATATGCTTAGTACCAGTACCGATATGGTAAAATACGATATAGCTTAACCTGTTAACTGCCTGTCAGCATCAGCCTTAAGCTGTTAAGTACCCTGTACCGGTAGGCAGTAAGCGGTAAGCTATAGGCCTACTGTTATAACTTGATATTGATAACTAACTACCCTGCTACCGGTAGCCTATTCCAGCAGCAGAGCAGTGAGATTATGTTATATACCGGTATAGCGTAATATAATACTTTAATAGCTACCGGTAGGCTATATAATATCATAGCTCGCTAATGATTTGCTGTTATGCTCAAAAACTTCCAACTGGCTAATGCTGAAAGTGTAGAGTGTAGAGTATATTTATGATAGTTGTTTTATAAAGCAAGTGAATTTTAAACATCTTCTGAATGCCGAAGGAACCCTCAAAGAGTTACCGGTCACAGAGCTATAGAAAAGAATGGGAAAAAACTAGTTGGTGGAAGGGGTTGCTTTGCCCATCTAGAAAAGGGCTAGAGAAAGCATATTGCAAGGTATGTGACAAGGAATTAAGAGCTGGAAAATCAGAATTAATCCGTCACACCAAAGCAACAGTGCATCAGAACCTTATGAGACAAACGTCCACAAATGAAACTCTTACAAGTTTCATTACAGATGTGAACCCTTTTAAAGCGGAATTGAATGTTGTTGCATTAATTGCTCGGAGGAACGTTTCTTTTTCATTTGTTACACATCTGCTAGAAATGCTGCATTTTGTGGCTAACGATTCTGAAGCTGTGAAGAAAATGACGTGTGGTAGGACTAAAACGTCTTACTTACTAACTGAATGTTTAGCTGTGAATGCCCATGAAGAGACAGTTAAACAAATGAAAGAGGCAGTTGGTTTCTCAATATTATGTGACAAAGCCACCGATGTAGCGATGAAGAAGATTTTTTGTGTGAGTGTCCGATATGTGGATAGCTCAAGGAGGCCCAAAACTGTTTTATACCGACTGCTTCCAGCTCCAGGTCATGGGTCTTCAGCTCTTTTTGAAGCTCTGAACAGTGCTGTCAAAAACGATGATATTGCATGGTCTTCTGTTCTTGGATATGCTTCCGATGGAGAAAATTTAATGCAAGGTGCTTCTCATTCACTCTTAACCACAATCAAGGAAAAGGTGCCTGATGTTTTCGTTCTGAATTGTTTTTGCCATTCCTTTCACTTGGTGGCCTGTTACGCATGTAAAAAATTGTCCAGAAGTGCAGAGCAGCTTGTGCATGACATTTACAATTACTTCAAAAACTCATGCAATAGGATCGAGTCCTTGGAAGAATTTCAGCATTTTTGTAGTGTAGAGCCTTATAAAATGCTGCGACCATGCCAAACTCGGTGGCTTTCTTTAAGTCAATGCGTGAACCAGTGAACAGAATACTGAATCAATGGAGACCTCTTGAACTTTTTTTCACTGCTGAGGCGCTTGAAGCCAAGTCAAGTCAAGGCGAAAAAATCTTGCAAGGTTTAAAGTCTTGTTATGTTAAAGCAACTTTGGAATTTTTGAGCTTTGTGCTTGAGGAATTGACAGGTCTTATTAAATTGTTTCAGTCAGATCAGTTCCAGTTGCACATTCTGCTTGTTGAAGTTCAGCGTGTGGTGAAAATGTTCTGTATCAATTTTATGGATCGAACAAAAGTTTCTTCCTTTTTTTCAGTGAATGTTCATGATCAGAGCAAATGGCTGCCCCTTCATGAAGTGTATCCTGGATATTGTGCACAGGAAACGATCAAACTGATGAGACCACATGAAAAGGAGAGCTTTCTTGCCCGTTGTCGTGAGTGGTATATTGAAGCTTTACGACAGATATCTTCAAGAATCAATGCCAGTGACCCAGTGCTCAAGGCTATGCAAAGTTTGAATCCACTTGATGTTGTTGATGGAAAGAGCTCAATAGATGCAATATCTGTGTTGGCCACTAATTTGCCACAGCTTATGGGAAGTTTTTCTAATCTTCAATCCCTAGATCGTCAATGGCGCTCACTTATCGCCGATGACAGTGTTCGAAGCGAGTTGGAGTCGAAACCGATGGAAGAGTTTTGGAAATTCATAAGTGAGATGGATGTATGTAAAACCCTTGGATTGTTTGTACTGCAAATAACTGCATTGCCTCAAGGTACAGCTGAAGTTGAGAGACTTTTTTCCAAAATAAATTTGAATAAAACCAAACTTCGAAATGCACTTGCAATGCAAACCCTTGAAGCTATTGTCAAAGTGTCACACAAATTCCCAGCAAATTTTGAAGTTGACCAAAGGTTGCTACGTTTGCACAGAAATGCTCGAGCAAATTACATGAGCAAATACTCATCCAATGATCGTGAAAATGTTGAAGAATTGGAGAGCTACGAGATTTAAATGTAGTGAAATTGCTCAAAAACAGATAAACTTTAATATACCTGGTAATCTGTAACTGCTCAAGTCAAGCAGTACCTGATTTAGCTTACGTTGTGTTCAGCTAGAGAAAGCCTTGTATTGTAATTAATGCTCAGTTGAATTCGGTGGGCTACTGATGTTCACTATATTTTTGCAAGTTCTTAGTTAAATTGCTCACACTATCATTTATGGAAAGAGCTTAGTTGAAATGTTCATGTGTAGTCTGCTTGAGTGGTCTTCATAATTGGGCATATTATTTTGAGAATTGCTCAGTCAAACTGTGAGTCAATGAGTATAAAGCATTACGGTATACGCAATTCTTACCAATATTGAGCTAATATGCTGAGTAGCCTACATTTGTAGTATCTAAGTGATGTAATTTGAAGCATTGCAGTGCATTTTTGTATAAACAACTCAGCCAGCTGTGAACATTTTTAGTACCCGTATAGATACTGTATCAGTAATAGCTCAGTCCTAGCTATTATGGTGTAATTCTTAAACTCAAGCCATGTTTAGACGCCAAAGTATTCACTATTCATCATAGGCGTTAACAAAGTGATATGGTATTGTAAGTGCTAAATTCAAATGTTAGTACTGTAAAAGGTTCATGCCAAGTACAAGTTTTTAATTGCTACATTACGTAAAGTGCTCAGTTAAAATAATAACACTTGAAATTGTACTCTTTTAGTTATACAATTGTGGCAACGTGCTAACTGCTCATCTAACGTTATATTCTGGTTTCTTTTAGATGCATTTGCATAATAGAACTAGTCTATATAGGCCCATGCATTTAACCAAAGCAGTAATGCATTTGTGGTCTTGTGTAATCAGCTATGTGCTTGGATAAACAGTGAAAGACGTTGAGATAGGTAGACGTTGACAATGTAGCTATTAGATTATTTTACATCACATAAAAAATGTCGTTGAAAAATATGTATTTAAGATATCATCTTATTGAGGCGGTCATCAGCAAATATAGCAAAAATATTATTGCCTTTTCATATGTACCGTATTTGTAATTGAGGATCATTACCCATAGGCGTAGGGATTTGTAGGGATTTTTTAGCCTCAGATGTAGAGATAAACTACTAGTTTTGAGTGGCAGCACTGAGTAGCATTGTCTTCGGTAGAGTCTAAATTGCAACTCAAAAAACTGTTTCCAGAATGCGCTGATTGGCTGGCAGGTTTTCTTATTACGTCACACTCGTAAAACAATCAAATTTCACAGGCACAAGGTTGGGGAGTGAAATCGGGTAGAATGGAAGAGCCACAATTCTTGAAAATGCGTGTGCGGACCCTCTTAGTCTACTACAGTAGCTACGAGGCAAAAATAGGCTTTTAGAACAACAGATTTAGGCAGAATTACTATGATTTAAGAAATTATAGCCTTGCAGGCTCACGGCTACATGAAATATGAATTAAACGGTTATAGAGTACAACGTTTGTTGAAAGAAAATGGAAAGGTTATCATCGCTATCAGAAAACAGCTGCGGTACCAGTAGGTCTACTCTGTAACAGTGTGAGGAATAACTTCAAGCGTCCTCGTCCATCGGCAGCACTCTGAAGAACGGAAGACGGAAAAGGGTGTCGCGCGAGATCACGTATACAGCAGTGCATCTTAGAAGTAGCTTTGGAACTTTCGCTGAGTAAACACGGCTTGATCATGGGCATGCTGGGAATCCACTCTTTACCGGTATGTAGCCTACCTCTTCTGAATTTCATTAGGCTACACTGCTTCTCACCGTCTCATAAAAGCGAGTACTTACAAAACCACTATTCTACTACTGTAAGATGAAGTCACCCCTTAAGAAGGGCACAACAAGTAAGCCAACATTCAGGAGGGTATTTAGCTAGGGTTGTGCCATGCGCCCCCTCATTTTTATTTTTTTTGCTATGCCACCAGGGTTGCCTAGGTGGGGGGCTCGGCCCCCTAGTTCTAAAAAAACTGTTTGCAAGGGGGGCTCTTAAAATTGGCCAAGTCCTTAATTGTGAACGTTTAGACTTTCGAGCAGAGATTCTTAAACTGCGAGGCGCAAGCAGTGACTTGATGGTTGAACGTAGGTATTTTCAAATCTTTTTTTCGTAAAACATCAAAATTTGTTTCCCAAAAACAGCTGCATCCTTCCCATTAAGTCGATTTAGACATTGCAAATGAAGTGTTATATAATTATTTTATGCATTTTTTTTGTAGCGTGGTGGGCAGTGCCGTATTGAGGCATTTCCGAAGTTCGGTCTGCCCGGTCGGGATGGGGGGGATTTGTAGGGGCCCCACAATATTGTTGTATTAGACTTAACATTAGAGGCAATAAATTTTAAAAATTTCGTCAAAAAGATGTTGAAAAAGCACTATAATAATAACAATTACATGACGTAAATTACAATAAAATTTTTAAAAGTTTTCCGGGGTATCATGCCCTCGGACCCCCCTAGAGTTTTCATTAATTTTTATTCTGCTTCAAATTTACTCTGACTTTACCACACACCGAAAAAAAATGCGTGTACGAAAGTTTGGGGCCCCCATCCTGAGGAAATTTCTGGATACGTCCCTTGAAACGATGCAGTTAATGAGGAAAGTTAGTAACCGAGTCGAAAAAGCGCGAAACTGACCTAAATATGTTTGTATATCAAAGGGCCCCATCTGGAGCTTTTTTTTGGGGGGGCAACAGTCTTCACACGGCACTGGTGATGGGGCGTGGGCAAAAATAACTAACACCAAAAGGGGCGTGACTGAGAAAGTTTAAGAACATTTGATATAACATAAATTTTTTGCATTGTATAGAGCCCCCCCCTAGTTCAAACTTTACCAATCTTCATTATAGTCGCCATATTATGCCGAAAGGCCCATCTCCGCGGCTTAGCGCTAAGATGGAAACCAGTCAGGTTGAAAAGCTGGTCGGGTCGAGATTCTTCAACCGGCCGGTCAAGCCGGTCAAAAAACCGGTCAAATTCTCCTTTCTTGCAACTAAAATACTGTACAACTAAACACCAACCAAAATACGCGCCTCGATATTTGTTTTTCAAATAGTTTATGAAAAACGGCACTAACAAATCACACTTTCTGAAAACAAAGGTTTGCTTTCTGTTTACTTTCATTTAAATACTCTTTTTGTTAGATGAAATTCTATGTATTTAATACATGCAGTGATAAAGTTGGTGTAAACTAGAGTTTTTCATTACGTTTATTGAACACTGAACATGAACCTTTCGTAAAAAAAAGTCGACCGGACCGGTCGACCAATAACTTATTGAAGTATCTGATCTAATAATAAAGCATTTAAAACCGGCTTCATTAGATTAGATACTTCAATAAGTAATCAGTTTTACAGGTGTAGACAAATGAACCTTTTGTCGTAAGTGCATTGCAATTTTTTATTCAGGACATTGTTTATTGACTTGTTTTAATTTGTTAAAACTAGTGCATTAAATTCGCAATGTTCATTTCTGAGGAATATTCTGAACTATCTAGTAAAGGTGATCAAAAACCAGACATCACTAAGGTGAGCGTTAAATATAATCTTGCAACTTGGGAAAGAATCCCGTGTTTTCTTTCGAGTCGCCTATTATCGCTGGATTTCTTCTGCCTCATAATCTAGTTGGGGCGTAATCAGAGCCGTAGCAGCCGCCCCCAAACCCCCCAATTGGGGGGCACACTGCCCAAAAGGGGCCCCAAATTGCCTCAAAGGACCCTAAGTTTCATCAATTCAAGAACGAAACTTAGCTTGCGAATCGCGTTGAAGAAAATTTTTTTGCTCATATTCTATATTTCAGTTTTGAAATTCGTCGCTATCGTTTCCTTTTAAATAGTGTCATAAACTGCGTATTTAAAACATGTTAGGAGTGCGCGAATAGGACTTGAGAAAGGAGGCCGGTACAGAGTTGGATCCAATCATTTCGTAATTTTTAAATTCAAACTTGTTACTTTTGAAAAAATTAAATTCAAATTAATGAACTATTGTGAGCTTATTTAAAATTTTATTTATTTTTATTATTTGCATTTTTATCCTATCACGAGAAAGCGACGGGCCGTTATGCGAGCTCGCTTAGAAATTGCCGCCATCTGCCTACCACACTTAGACGGTGGATCCCGTTAAGTGCCTTTCCCAACAACACAATAAGCGAACTTGTCGGCTTGCTTCACTGTGTCCCTTCAATGCTGAATGTCTAGTAGGGAAGCTGTGATTACGGTACCAATTTTTGAGTCATTGGTGTTCAGTCCACCTGTCACCTTTCAGTTTACCGGCTAATTACCTGCCAGTCGTTTAGGCCCCCCAATAAATGTACAATTAAGAATTCCCGCAAAGTTTAGTGCACTGTGTTTGACCATCGAAAACTGCATGCTTACTGTACTGTTGCCTTGGTCTTCAACACAGCCAGATTTGAGATGAAACAGTAACCAAATAGTGAGCTATATCAGGTTTAACAATTAAACAGCCTTGCAGGTGCGTTGAGTTACAGCATGGTTCAAAAACAAATTTGTTTTGTACTAAAATTTACTAATCGGTGTCTCTTTGCATTTTTTTTCAGGCGGAATATGTCATGTCCATCAACCCTACACTTCAAGAACGTGTAATCAATTTTAATTTGCCTGGTTACACCTAACTTATAAACTGATTATGAAAAACTACTGTCAGTGAATCACTTGATCTGGAATTCTCTCCCAATAGCCTCCTTAAACACTCTGTAATGTAAGGGTACTGCAGTGTGCGTGCACGTACTTTTGGGCACGAAATTGGCGAATAGCCGGACATCTCAAAGGGAAGATTCATTAAACATAGCATGGTTAATTGCATGCATACTTAATTACTCATGCATGTTCCTTCAACTTCATTTCTAACGCTGAATTGAGCCAGCATGTTACAGATGAAAATATAATACAATGCGCATGAAAAATAAGAAAAAAAATGAAGACAATACGAGTACTATCCACCTACATCAGCAGATTTAATTTACAATCTGTAAATTACTGAATGTTCATTTTCCATTCGATGTCGATTTTGTTTTTGTTTGTTTCGTATACGTATTTAACAAGTTTAATGCAGCGGTGTATACGAAGCAGAGATGGGCGGAGTCACAAAAAACTGAATCCGGATCCGCTCCGGTTCCAAAGACTTAGACTCCTGTTTGTCGACAAGTTTTAGAATCCGAATTCGCTCCGGATCCGGATTTGAACTTGTGCCTAAGTCTAAATATTACGTTTCTCTATCATGCTAAGTAATAGAGAAATATAATTTTGGGGTTTCAGGTTCAATCTAAAATCCAGATCCGAATCCAAAAAATGAAGCCGGGCTCCGGCTCCACTCCGCTCCGGATCAGTGTTCATCTCTGATACGAAGTACAGGTTCGACTTACTACAGGTTTTATGGAAGCGTGAATACGAAGAGAATTTAAAAATAAAAAGGAAACAATCGTGTTTTTTATTTGAAGGCCAACGTTTGTAGCGTTAAATTAAAAATAAATTTCTTACATGAAAAGTTTTCCCAGATACAAAGTTTCTAAAAGTACGTGTTGCTGGAATTCTTATTCGGCATAAACCGCTTAAACACCGCTGTAGTTTTATAGGGTTTGTTTTTTCCCGTGCATGTTGTGTATACTTTATTTGTATGCTGTGTCACGTGCTCTGTTTTTCTGTTTTGTTTATGGTTGGCACCTTAAAGTCTTCTGAAATCGATGCATGTTACCATTTTACGCGTGCTTTGCTGTTGCGCGAGCGAGGTACCATTAAATCTGAAATGTATGTGTATGCACATTAAAGAAAAAGAATAAAAGCCTCAGTTGTAGGTTGGTGAATAAAGCCAATTTCTTGTTTTTTGATCTCTGTGTTGGTGTGTTGTAACCGTTGCGGTTAATCAAGATTCGCACTTTGCCGTTACAGACCGTATTTTATTTTTGTTTGAATCCTAAAATGTAACCAACGCACCGGCATTGCTTTAGTACTAATGCATCGGTTTGTATCTTCGTAGCTGTACTGTTTGTGGTTTTCACGATCACCACACACTCATTATGGTTTGAAGCGAATAAAATGAAAATGAATAAATTACCACTCTTGTTGTTGAAGAAACCCATGGAGCACGTCTGCACAACTCAAATGACCACACGGGCCAAATTGTTAAAAATAACCTTGCCACGTGCTTCGCCACTTTACATATTCGTTGGTATTGAAAACGAACTTCCGTAAAACACACAAGTACAAACTTCAATAAATACTTGCAATCACAAATAACTAGCTTGCCTACCGAAAGAAGTTAATGTCATGAAAAACTACTGCTTTCAAGACGTTTTCGATGGACCAAAACTTGAAATATTTATCTTTAACGAAGAAACAGTGATTGATTGTAAATACAAGGATTACTTTTTACCAAACCGTTCGCGTACCATGCTCACGCTTATGGCGTGCCCTGCTTTGTGCACACCGGTATTATGGTTATGGTAAAAAATTTATTGTGGTTATAGTAAAAAGCTAATTATGGTGGTTTTTTGTTTATTAATTGGCATATTTATCCTCCTATCACGAGAAAGCGGCGGTGCGCTGTACGAGCTCGCTTAGGAGTTGCCGGCCATCTGTCCACCACTCTGAGATGGGGAATCCCGTTGAGTGCCTTTTCCAAGGGCACAACAAGCGAACTTGCCGGTTGCTCCACACTGTCCCTTTGATGCTAAACGTCAAGCTAGGAAGCTGTGAATACCAATTTTTAGTCATTATTTTGACCCGACTCGGAATTAACCCTTCCAATCGTCTACCGATCCAGAAGCAGACGCTCTATCCATTCGGCCATGTGATCGGTCAGTAGTAAAAAATTTGACTTGCTTACAAATGAGCTACAATGTAGAAAATTTATCAATTCTTCTTTTTCTTAGCCTAATTTATACGACGACTTCGCATGTTTCGTATAAATACTGCTGTTTACTGGCCTTACGCACCGGTAATGCAAATGTTAAAAAAAAATCTAAACCATAATTATGTTATTCACGCTGGTAGACAAGCCCCACACTTAAATAACGAAATAGCATTTTCGCTTTAAAAACGCATACTTTGCTTGCTGTGACTATACCTGATAGTTGGTTTGCTTTTTGGTATTATCACGATTCACATTTAGGTTTGTTACAACTTAAAAAATATTTTACTTAGGAATGCTACCGCAAAGTTCGTCGATTGGTCCACAGTATTTTCTTGAAAAATCTGGAAAAACGTTTTTGCAATTTGACTTATAAAAAACACATTGAAATCTTAACTCAACATTTATCGGAAAAATTTATGGGCGATAATTTATTGATTAGGCCTGCTGATATCGTTTCAGAAATTGAGGTTTGTCGATTCTCGGTATCGCCCAGAACTTTTTGAAGTTATCGATTATCGCTTTAGTTCAGAAAGGTTTATCGTGCCCATCACTGGTTACTGCCCACCACTGATCTAAACTAATAAGAGTAAACAAACACTATGGCATCACTTATTAAAATGCACAGTCACATGCGGCATGTGCCATGAATAATTCGGTCTAGCAGTCTACAAAACTACTTTGCGTTGCATCAACGACATCATCGAACAATGTTTTGATTGTTTTAAGAGATATAGCTTGTTTTACGAATGATTTATTGATACACAGCTGGAAGATCACATAGTGCCCTAGAGAAGACTGCTCGTTCAAAATTCGAAGAAGCGTGGTTGCGAAGCGAGTCTTACAATCAAGGAAGTGCCTAAATTCCCTCATTACAAAGTACGTACCAGCAGTTTATTCTTCCAGTATTACCACAGTGGTATTACAACAGCTTTAACAAGCCGTAAAGTAAACGCAGACGGCAGCCTGAACTGTTTGCGCAATTGTACCTTCAGCACTTACACAATTCAAGTAATTGACGTAGGAGGTTACACATTTTCATTTTCAATTTTTTAACCCTTGGTACTTAGTGATCTCAAGATTTAAAGGGCGCAGTCTTGGAAAAGTTTCAGCAAATAATAGGCATTTTGAAATCGCGAAAGCGAATCGAACGCAATCTAAAGCGGTATGTTCACTACGAATTGTTGAAATAAGCCAGAATTCTCGAATCGACGTTTTTATCCTCGTAAAAAAGATATCCGGAACCACTTCCGTCTGGCCATCGCCGAACAAACACTTGCAAAGATGGATCAGGACCATCTCAAACTCCTTGTTGACGAATGGAAAGCTTCCGTAGAATCCTAAGACAAGTTCTTGTTTCGACCTTACGTTGCTGCAAAAAAATTTGGGAATGAAGCTGGCGGTTCAAAAGCATGTGACGAAGAATTGACTGGTTCCGGCGCGCAAACGTTGCTGGTTTTGCACCAAATGTCTTGGCAAAGACGGCTTTTATTACGTTATGGACAAGACATTTGCCTTTTGGATGCCACGTATAAAACGTGCAAATAAGCACTGTCTCTTTTTTTTTTTTTTGTGTCAAAACAAATGTCGGCTATATGCGGTAGTGGCCACTTTCATCATCCAAAATGAAACGCGCAAAGACATCGAAGAAGCATTGCAAATAATCAAGTCGCGAAATCCAGAATGATTTTACTCCCGGTCGGGTCATACTAAAGACTTTAAAAGTAGTATTTGCAGCTTCCCGCAAGGCGCTCGGCACAAGCGGAAGTGCGAAGGGTTAAGTGTATGTGAGTTGTTCGTCTTGTATGTATTATAACAGCGTTCAATCATTCATGATTGATATTTGTAATGGGCCGCCAATTGAGAATGGCCTACACAATGTGTGCTTAGCACCCGCTGTCCCGCACCTTTACCTTTAATAATGTAATATATTTCATTATAGGTACCGGTGCTACAAGCACAATCACTACGTAGTTTACACAATGCACAAGTTTACAGAAGTTTGGTCTGCAATGTAACCTATAATGAAGTAATTAAGGAAAGACTTTTCTGCATAGCCGCAAACACTATCAAACCAAGGCGTATCGCCTAATACTTCAACCAAGCATAAAACTACAATTCTAATCATACTTTTTAGCAAAGCGACCTATGCTACACCTATATGCTACACAACCTCGTTTACCGAAGAATGCCACATGAAGTTCACTCACAAAACTTGATTTGAACTGGCATTCCAGTGGTAGCTTTGCCTGAAAAGTAACGAGTAATTTATTAGTTACCAATAACTTGATATGTTTGGACAGACAAGTGAAAGTTCTTGCTACATTTATAGCTTTTTAACAATAAATTATTGTTATTGGATGACTGGAATAATTACATGCAGAATGCTGAGTTTTAATCTGCAAATTTGATCGGGAGCAAGCGTGGGAACGTTGGGCAAAAAAATCAGAAAACGGTGTAGGAGATGACAGAGCACGCTTGCTGACTCTTATGCGGAACGTAGCAAAAGCTGCAGATGAGGAAAGTTAGATGAGGAAAAAAAAGCAACAAAGCGCTACGACATCTCAGAGAAAGCGATTTATGGATGTGCAATAAGAAATTATTTGGACAATACTTGGCTGACACAAAAGGAGGTAAACAGTCAGCACGATAGCTGTCAGAAGCTGTATGTTATCGTTTTCTTTTAATTTTTTTATTGTTATTAATATAATGCGTTTAGTGCAAGGAACCAATTGCAAACCACGCAATAATAAATCTGTATATATCTTGCCTCGTTGTGGACAATCATGATTCGAAGTCCTGGTTCTGTTGGTGTGTCGCGATCCCCAAAAGCAAAACACAAAAGCGAAATAACGCGTAAAATCAGAATAAAAGCCTCTGACAAAATTTCGTTTGTACTACGGCGGTGGTTGCAAGTTTACCGCAACAAGCTTCAAATTTGTATCAATACGAACAATGGAGTAGAGAAACAGAATAGAACTATAAAGCAGTGGTGATCAGACAAGTTTCTTGCTGAATTAATGACAGTTCTCCACAAAGAATTTTTGCCTGCAGCTTGGTTACGGTAAATTTTTTGTAATTTTTTCTCTTGTATAAAGGAGTTAAAGTTTTTAATAGTTTCGAAGCTTAAATATTATAGAACTACTTACTGAAACAATATAAAAGGACGATATTTCAGTGTGTCCATGAAAGAAGTTGTTCCTGAAAAATTTGTTTGTAAGAATTGCTGTTACTTTTCATATATTCATTTGAAGTTCACTTTTACTGATAAATTAAGCATTATTAGCAGATGGATTTTGGTGCATATAAGTACGCTTTAGATCGGCCGTTAGCTCAGTTGCTTAGCGCAAACGTTATCGGTGCGGGAGGTCTGGGGTTTGATTTCCAAGCCGATCAAATCGATACAGTGTCGCCACCGCTGCGACGTTTCTTCGGAGCTGTGTTGTCCAGACGGCTAAGCCGCGGAGATGGGTTCCGCTGAAAAATTTTTGTTTGTAAGAATTTCTGTTACTTTTCATGTATTCATTTGAAGTCCACTTTTACTGATAAATTAAGCATTATTAGCAGATGGATTTTGGTGCATATAAGTACGCTTTAGATCGGCCGTTAGCTCAGTTGCTTAGCGCACACGTTATCGGTGCGGGAGGTCTGGGGTTCGATTCCCAGGCCGATCAAATCGACACAAAGTCGCCAACGGCTCGCCACCGCTGCGACGTTTCTTCGGAGCTGTGTTGCCCAGACGCTAAGCCGCGGAGATGGGTCCCGCCACTCGTTACACGCTTCGGCATAATACGGCGAGTATAATGAAGATTTGATTTTTTGAAGTACGCTTTACATTACTGGTTGTTGCAAACTTGCAATTATGCCTACTCTTGTAATCTTAGACTCCTCTTCTACTGCATGCAAGCCGTAACGTTAATCGTTTAGTTGTTCTTCTACTACTACATCTCAGATGTAATCTGACGAGATGAGCAACGGGAACCTTGACAGTGAAAGACAAAGTCCCTACTGCACAGTCAACACAAATATAAAAAAGTCTGTCGTCGCACTTACCTGCGATAGCCTACCATGTCTATCACTGCATGCAAATCGTACCTTTCCTTGATTAAAATTCCATACCGGCTTTACTTTAAGCAGTGCAAAAACCCTTTCTTGCTGTAAAAGCAACGTGTTTTCTGACTTTTATCGGATGCAACTTTCTGAAACAAAATCATGCTTTTACAAACGCAATGTCGAAACTCTTGATTGCACAACTTCTTTCTATTTGAATAAGATGATATATTAGGCCCTATTACTAGCCTGGTTTAGTTAAAAATTAGTCACTACCTTTTTATGCTCACACATTGTCAAGTGTATCATAATGGAAATTGAAAAATTGCAAAGCACCTTGAAGACCCTTGGAAATGAATTGAAAGAAATAAAAGAATCCCAAAAGCAAATTAAAAAGAGTTTTAAGAAAAATAAATCAACCAAGCCCAATGTTCGTAAACAAGAAGCATCTGATGATAATGGTGTTAGTACCCTGCCTAAGATGGTACAATCCCCAATCACTGATGAAGATAATGCAAATAATCTTCCTCCAGAAATAATCAGAATGAGCCAAAAAATTGAAGAACTTTACATAAAATTTAACCTAATCTCTGAAACTGTTTTCAAGCTTGAAGCAGCTACTGTGAAACTTGAATCAGAAATTGACAACTTAGAACAGTATGATAGGCGAAATTGCTTGATTCTGCATGGACTTGAAAATGTCCCTAATGCACAGTACAATTACAATGGCTTTGTGGAATTTCTTATTAACATAATAAACAGGAAATTGAATTTAGCATTAACAACAAACCGTGTTGATATTGCACATCCACTGCCCAAATCACACAGTGGTAAAACACCAATTATTATATAATTTGTCAAGAGATCTGATCGGAATGCAATATTCGAAAGAAAAAGACTATTTGTGAAATCTGGACTGGCCATTACTGAATCACTTACCAGAAAAAGAATAGCCTTACTCAATGAAGCAAGAGCTCTGTTAGGACAGGAAAATGTATGGACATGGAATGGGATAATTTATTGTGACACTGGTTCATCCAAAGAGCAAATAAAATCCCAAGAAGAACTCTACCTTCTGATATCAAGACCGTTTCAAAATTAGGAAAACAATATAAGAATACCTATTGCAAAGCTGAATCATCCTAATCCAAAGACCAAACAAAAAAAATGCTTTCTTGCATCCTGCTGGTAACCAAATTTTTATTACTCTAGAACAACACAAAGTGTATATATGTTAATTACTCCTCAACAAATTAGAACATTATTGAGATAGCATAAAATCTAATTTCAAGATGTTATATGCTAAACTGGCTTCAGGAAAAGGTTGAACTTATCTAAGGTGACAAACAAACTTGATATTCTGACTGAACTTGAATGCTGTTGAATTAAGCCTATTGAATCTGCATTAGCCAGATAGTGTTATATTTTGTGGAATAATTATTGTTGTGATTGACTACGACGAAATTATCTGATGAAAACGGTGTAGATAGGCAAATCAACAGTCTGTGCAAACAGTGTTGTCATTGCCAAATATCATTAAAAAGAAACCATAAAACAATCAAATGCTTACTGTGCAAAATCAAAAGCTGCATATCTTGTGCAGGTTTGAGTAATAACCCAAACACTAAATATATCTGTCAATCATTCTACTTTTGCAAAAATTGTCGAAGAGAAATCTTTCCATTTCAGGGTATTGACAATACAGAATTTGAGAACTTGATGCAAACACCTACTCACATTGCAAAATTACTAAATAAAGCGAATGAAAATGAAGTTGATTGGCCTAATGAAACTTTCAGCCCATGTTGCAAATACAGAAGTGTAGAATGGTTTTCAAAAACTTATTCAAAGAATTGTTCTTCTACCCTTGATATTATACACTTCAATGTAAAGTCACTACCTAAAAACAAAAGAACATTAAAGAGCTATTGCTAAATCTAACAAAAAAGCCTGACATAATAGCTATTACAGAAACAAAACTAAATAATAATAATATTGCAAAAACACAATTAAATGACTATGATCTAATAAATTGCAACTCCCTCACGAAAGCAGGAGGAGTGGCACTGTATGTTTCAAATTCTCTGATATTTAGTAAAATTGAGGAACTCTCTTCAGCAACCACTCATTATGAATCACTGTTTATTCAAATTGATGTAAAAAATAAGAAACAAAAAAACTAGTGATTGGAGTATTTTATAGACATCCATCTAGCTCAGTTCTGGAATTTCAAACTCAGTTTGTTCATACCCTAAATAATCTCACTCAAAGAAAAAAAGAATATATTATTTGCGGCGACTTCAATGCTGATATTCTCAAGAAAAGCTCGATTACTAACACTTACATAGATCATGTATACGCAGAGGGTTGTTTTTGCCTAATTGATAAGCCAACTAGAATAACTCCTCATTTTGCCACCTTATTAGATCATTTTTATTCGAATATCATAGATAAAAATTTGACCTCAACTGTGCTCTTGTATGAAATATCTGATCATTTACCTATTACATGTTCTATCAATCTAATTCCTGATCAAATAAATTACCAACAAAAATTGCATAGAGATACAGACAAGTTTGATGAAGAAAACTTTTTGGATGATGTGAGTGACTTAGTGGAGAAATTATCAAATGACCTCAGCTCAACCAAACAAAATATCACTGCTCAAATAGATAAAACATGTGCTCAATTTATTAGCAAATTCTCGGAAACTGTGAATACCCATGCACCTTTAAAACCTCTCAGCAAACGAAAAAGCAGGCAAAGAAAAAAGCCGTGGAATGACAAAAGGAATTATTAAATCAATTTCAACAAAAAATAAACTATATGCAAAATGCTATCAAAAAAACAACCTAGATTTACTCTCCTATTACAAAAAATACCTGAACAAATTAACCACCGTGAAAAGGTTAGCAAAAGAGCAATATTACACTTCACAACTGATTGAACACAAACAAAACATGAAAAAACAGTGGACAATAATCAATGAACTACTACAAAAAAATATCAAACGACATCAGAGTATATCAAAACTTGTTGATGAAAATAATAACTTTGTGGCCACTCCTGAAATTTGTAACGTTTTTAATAACTATTTTGTCAATGTAGGACCAAATCTAAGTGAAAAAATTAATAATGATATATCGGCACCAAAAAATATCTCATCCAATCCAAAATCGCTGTTCTTTCAACCAATTATACCCCCAGAAGTCTACAGAGAAATTAACAAGCTAAATTTGAAAAAAGCAGCAGGCCCTGAAAACATTCCTCTCACATTTTACAAAAAGCTAATGAATGCATTTCAAATTTTCTCTACCTCTTATATAACAAATCTATAGAAAATGGCTTTTTCCCATCACCTCTTAAACAGGCAAAAGTAATCCCTATTTACAAATCGGGAAAACGTTACCTGGCCAATAATTATAGACCAATCTCTTTACTATCTCCTATCAGTAAAATCTTTGAAAGCCTGATATCAATAAGACTAATAAGTTTTTTAGAAGATAATAATATTATATCTGAACTACAGTTTGGCTTTCGCAAGCGACATTCAACTACTCATGTAGTGACTGATGTACACTCACAAATTCGCAAAAACCTGGATAATAAACAACACACATGTGTAATTCTGTTAGACTTTAGAAAAGCGTTTGACACAGTTAACCACCAAATATTGTTACGAAAATTGGAAAAATATGGCATCAGAGGCAATATACTGGAAATGTTTCAGAGTTATTTGACAAATAGAGTACAATTTGTATATGTTAATGGTTGCGAATCTGATAAAATGCTAATTAAATGTGGTGTCCCACAAGGTTCTTGCTTGGGCCCAACCTTATTCTCACTATATATAAACGACCTTCCTGACATTACCAATTTTAGTATTCGACTCTTTGCTGATGATACTGTTCTAGTAATGACGAGCAATGATCTTCAACAACTGAAAAAAGCAGGCAGCAAATGATGAAATACTCACAATCGAGAAATGGTTATTGCATAATAAATTAACGCTCAACCACTCAAAAACTAACTATATGCTTTTTTCTCCTCAAAAAGAGTGTGGAAAAGATTTCTTTTTATCTATAGATGGACAAAACATCCACCGAACTGCTGAAGCAAAATACCTAGGAGTTTATT
Source organism: Trididemnum miniatum (assembly GCA_964006365.1). Classification (NCBI taxonomy): domain Eukaryota; kingdom Metazoa; phylum Chordata; class Ascidiacea; order Aplousobranchia; family Didemnidae; genus Trididemnum; species Trididemnum miniatum. The sequence goes on from OZ023249.1 coordinate 1,406,188, forward strand.
TGGATGAAAAGTTAAAATGGGATACCCACATTCAACACCTCTGTAAGAAACTATCACAATATTGTGGTTTGTTTTGTCATCTTCGTCACAATATAACCCAAAAGCATTTATTACTCCTATACCACAGCTTAGTGCACCCTCACTCACTGTATGGAATTTTGACATGGGGATCTACAAATAATTCAGTGCTACATCCCTTACAAGTCTTGCAAAATAGGCTCATAAGAATTATATGTCGTGTAAGAAAACTTGATCATATCACGAATAATTCCTTATATCATAAATTGAGCATACTAAAAATTAAAGATATTTATCACATAGAGATGGCCAAATTTATGTATTTATTTCACAACAACAAGCTCCCAAAACTATTTAACAATTACTTTAAATCCATAAACTCTGCGCATAGTTACAACACAAGACATGCTTGTCGAAAAAATTACCAGTTATATTCAATTCATTCTAATACTGCTAAAAAAGCACTGCCATTCAGTGGTGCACAAATTTGGAACAGCTTACTCCCAGAATGGAAAGATTTCTCTTACTACAGATTTAAAAAAACTATCAAAAGTTACTTTGTTGCGAATTATAGCTAAATCTTGTAGCCAATCTGCTCTATCTAACCTAATACTGTAATACGTCTGAATACTTGGCAGTGGGGACAGAATTTTCTTTTTTTTATTAATGATTGATTGCTAATTTATACAAGATACTAGTTTGCAGTGAATGTGTTGTTGTCAAAATTAATATGTATATACCGTACAAAATGTACATAATTTGTGAAGTGCGATTTTGCCTTATGCTTTCTGTGATGTTGTTGCTTTTTTCGTTTTGTGTTAGACTGAAAAGACAAATAGGCCTATGAATGAAAAGGTGTCCGCGACTAGGCGAGCGTTTTGGCTCTTTCGCGGTAACCCTATGTACCATATTTCAATGTGCGTTAAGTTTTTTTTTTACTTCCCGCCGTTGTAAATGGTCATGAATAAACGTATCTATCTATCTATCTATTGGATACACAGCAGGTTATATGACTACTGGTGAAGGTCCTGCCTAAAAAAACCTAACGATCTCATGTTGCAACCTCGGCGGTGAGATTGGAATGCAACAACCGGTACGTCACTTGCCGTGACGGATTGCGAAGGCACAAGCACAGCTTGTATTTTCCGAACTTTTACTTTTTTTGAAACAAATAAGTGCTTTAAAAACTTATTCAAACTGTTTCTTAAAAAGTTCTAAAACTATGTCGATAGATGTATGTTACCAGATACGGGTAGCTTCCTTCACTGCCCACAACAAGGAAATCCGCAACCAATACAAAATATAAGAATTTGTGAACTTTTGCGCAGGATTTTTGCCGTGAATATCTCTTCAGTACCACAAAAGCTATATTGTTTAGATATGCTGCTAATAATAATAATAATAAGTTAAATTAATTATTACGGTTAATTCTTGAAGGATTTGGTTTGCTGCTTGATTCAAACAGCTCAGATGGCTGAATGGTAAAAGCGCCTGCCTCTGGAGCAGTAAACTCGGGTTTGATTCTGAGTCGGGTCAAACCACTGACTTTAAAATTGGTATTTACGGCTTCCCTGCTTGACGCTGAGCATTAAAGGGACAGAGTGGAGAACAAGTCGGCGAGTTTACTTGTGCCGTTGGGAAGAGTACCGGTAGGCCTACTTAGCGGAATTCTCCCATCTTGGTGAGGTAGACAGGCGGACGGCAACTTCTAAGCGAGCTCGTTATAGTGCTTTAAACGCTTTCTCTTGATAGGAGGATTAATGAGCAACTAATGGAATAGGTAAATTTTTAAATTAACAAAAAACTTGAGTAAATTGGCTTTAATATTGCAATAATATTGAATTGCTTGTTCTGTAAATCAAATATGGGGAATCTCAAGAATGAAAAGAAAAGTCCAAAAATTGGCAAACCAGTTGATAGAAAATCGAATGATAAATCCAATGATAAAAGAAACTCAGAGGAATCAATTATGCCTCATTTTTCAAGTGAGAAACATGTCATGGATAGTAATAATGTAGAAAAAGCCATTAAGTCAATTTTAGAAAACTCAAATGTAATTGAAGATTACATTGAAGAAAACAATATTCTTGCTAAACCAGGAGACCAAGCTAAACCTTCAAGTGGCCTCAACACAAATGAACTGGCAAGTCTAATAAAGTGTAACCAGCAATTTGTCAAGAAAGTTTCCTCAATTGTGGCAGAAATGTTACTCCAGAGCAGTGACTTCAAACAATCAATGTTTGAGTCTTTGACAATGGAGTATCAAGGCTCCATTAATTCACTACAGAATAGATTGGAAAATCTTGAAAAAGAAAAAAGGATCTGTATGCACAGATCGAAGAACAACAACAATACAGCAGAAGAACCTGTCTTGTCATACATGGAATTCAACCTGTACCAAACAATACAAAAGAAAATACGGATGAAGCAGTCCAAAGATTTATTCAAGAGCATTTGAAAATTACAGTCCAAGACAAAGACATTGACAGAAGCCATAGGTTAGGAAACAAAAGTGGCCCAATTTTTGTCAAATTTTGCAGGCACAATCTAAAGCAAGAAATCTACTTCAGTAAAAAGCTGCTAAAAAACAAGAACTATCTGATTACTGAATCACTCACAACTGCACGTATTGAAGCAATGAATCTACTTAAACAGCTTAAAGCTCAAAGAAAAATCAACTCTTTTTGGACAATTGACGGCAGAATTTTTTATACTGTCAAGAGCAATCCAGAAAACAAATGCATAATAAATCCCTTAAATCTTACAGTTTTAATGGATCTATAATACATTAAACTGTCAAGAGCACATCTTGAATCTAGATTGATATTGATACTGCTGTTATCTTGTGATGAATTCCTCTATATTAACTTGAACTATATTATCTCATTTTTACTGGAACAGCCTCAACCAATTCTCTAGTTTTTTGTTTGAAATTTAGGGAATAGATAATCGAATAGACTATACTTTCTCTATTTTCTACATGAATAATTGATATAGTTTTGGAAACTTATTAGGTGAATATATGCTGTGCTGCATTTGTAATCTTAAATGCAAATTACCAACCACCAATACCAATCTATCAAAAAGCACCAGGAAAGGAATTTTTTGCGATATATGTAGTAATTGGTATCACCTTAAGTGTACAAAAGTTACTGAAAATGAACTTATCAAATTCAATGTACCCAAGCAACCATATTATTGCCCCAAATGTTTGAATGAATCTTTGCCATTTCAAAATCTAAATGATATTGAAATTATGGAAGAACTAAATAATGCTGCAACCAAACATATAAATTCATTTGCATCCCAAAGTATTGATGATGAAATAGTTGCAGTTAATCCCAACTGCTGCTATAGAAGTGTGGAATGGTTAAGTAAGAACATTAGTATCAAAAACACTTTATCTGTTCTACATTTTAACACTCGATCCATACCAAAAAATAAAAACTTAATTGAAGAACTGATGTCAGCATTAAATCGCAACCCTGATCTTATTGCAGTCACGGAGACTAAATTAAACATGAACAATATTGATGTTTCACCAATGCAAAACTACACATTCGTGTACTCTAACTCTAAAAGCAACTGGGGAGGCGTTGGATTGTATGTTGCAAATCATTTGCAATATACTAAAAGGGAAGAATTGTCTTTCACAACAGCTGATTCTGAAAACCTTTTTATTGAAGTTAATGTAAAAGGCAAAAAAAAGGGCTTAGTTTTTGGAGTAATGTATAGGCACCCTTATCACAATTTTTCAGTTTTTCAAGAAGAATTTTGCAAAACTCTAAAAAAACTAGCCTTACTGAAACAAGATTACTATATTGTTGGACATTTGCCGACGTTTGAGAGAAAATTAGGACATCTGCGCGGACGAGAGGACTTTTTTTGCTCTTCACTTGATTTAAAGTGGAAATTAGGACATCTGCGTGGACGTGAGGACCTTTTTTTGCTTTTTACCTGATTTAGAGTGAAAATTAGGACATCTGCGGTCGTGACAACCCTTTTAATTTTTCCCTATCAATCAGCGCGGCCCTCAGCTTCAAAATTTTTTGCAATGCGGCCCATCGTGCGAAAAGTTTGCTCACCCCTGAACTATGCGATCCCAAAGAAGCTTTCGCGCACTATATGTTGGAAAATGGATTTACAGTACTTAATTTCACTTGACAATGAAAACCTGAATCGTGAAAAAAAATCAAAACAGCTGTGATTATTAGCTCTGCTGGCTTTTTTTTCCATCTCTTCGCGTTGCGTGAGTTTGCACTTCAAAAGCACTCGTTCACATTAAATCTACCCGCAATTAAAATCAAAGCAATATCAAAAAGGTGTAAAATGAAAATCGCCGTCGTAATGAAACTAATTTAGCAAAATATCGGAGGCGTGAAAATTCTTTCGCCAGAAGCTGCAGGACGCCGCCAGGTTTTAAAACCAAGTATTTTGCTTGTGGGCAGCTTGTTTTAGTGATGAAGTCGAATAAATTTCACTGCCACAAAATGACAAAATAATTACCGTACTTCACTTTTTTAAAGAAATGGAGCTGGAAAATGAGAACAATGGGAAGCATTCTGCCACCTACAAAAATCGAAAAAAAATCGCAAAAATCACAGAATTTTTTTTACTCATTTATGCTATGCGATTACTGATGTGATTTTTTTTATATGTATCGATGCGATTCTTGGATGCGATATTTTTGAAAAAAACAACGTTTGATTCGATGCGATTTCGATTACGATGCGATTGCCATCCCTGATTACTACAGCGGCACAGCCCCAGATCAAGGACCAAGGTTAATCGATAAACCTGAAAAGTTGACGAACCAATAGGGAGAATGGCTTTGAACTCACGAACCCCCCTTGCCTACGCACTTGGTTATCGTATATATTTCTATAGCTACAACCACCCGTCGAAATTTTACCAAAACGGTCGTATATTTCTTGCACTGGAAAACTTATTAACTCTAATTTTTTTCTTGTTTTACCCAGTAGGCTACTGGGTCTGGCTACAATACATTTTTTCTTGGCCTATTATAATCAATCAATCATTTTATTTCTAAACACCAATACGCTGAAAAGTAACGATAGCACAAGCACACAAATTTCACACTAAAATTGATAAAGTCGTAGAAAAGGGCACAGGCAACAAAACAGGGAGGTGTTGAAACAGGCAAGTCAAGATTGACTTATAAGCATGGTTGCATATATTCGTTATAAAATCCATCTTTAGAACTAAATTTTGTTACTTTAAGTCAGAGCAACGACAACTAGATTTGCGTTTGGATCTTATCGTCTTTATCCATAGCTAGCTGAGTTGGCAAGCCTGCTATGCGATAAAAATAGCCATTGACAAGAAGCCGGCCTTGAAAATTGAAAAAAGCACTAACTTCTACGTTAGGCAAAATAGCCTTTTTTAAAGGCGATTTAGCAGCAGTGGGCTTTGCTATGACATGCAAAATCAAATAACTTCATCAAGATAATCATTCTCACTTTAGAAATAAACAAAACTCAAAACCAATGACAAATTTTTGCTTTGAAATTCGTGCCAGTTCGGATTTGGATGAGGTAAAGGTGCAAAAAAAAAGCACCCTAAACCGATTTGAAATAAATTTCGGCTCATGTTGCGAACGCGTTATCTGTTTATATCCTCGCCTTGTTATATTTTGCTCATCTGAGCTAGGACCAAGGGTGGAAACTTGGCTACTTGACGTTAGGGTGTCAGTTTCAGTTTCGGTGTGTTGAAACCCAGATGTCAGGTTTCAGTTTTGGTTTGGTTTCACGGCTGTTGAAAAATGGGTTTCAGTATCCGTGTCAGTTTTGCTTACGCGCAGCTTCGGTTCCTGGGTTTCAGTTTCGGTTTCATTCGAGAAAGTTGTTTTACTGTGAATACGATTTATTTAAATCCTCTACTTGTTGGCGTTTTTGTTTTATTAAGGTGATAAGTAGCAGCTCAGATGGCCAAGTGAGGAGAGTAATTGCTTCAGAAGTTGTCGACTTGGGTATGATTCCGAGTCCGATGAAACCAAAGACTCAAAAATTAGTATTCACTGCTTCTCCATTCGACGCTCCGCGTTAAAGGAACTGCGCTGGAGTCCGGAAGCTACGAGAAGCTAAATACGCGAAAAATCATTTTCAACAAAACCGCCACAGCGTTTTTGAGAGTCACGTGATGCGTAAAGAAACTATAAGTACAAAAATTTTGCGGTCACATGGCAATAGTGAGGTGGTGTAGGGGTTAGTGTGAAGGACTCGCAGGGCAGGGGATTAACGCCCTTCTGGGTTTTAGTTTTTTGTCAGCGTTATACTGAAGTTGCTGCAGCGATTCTGTTGAAAATGATTTTTCGCGTATTTAGCTTCTCGTCCGGAAGCTTAGTGAAATTTCGATGCGAGGCAGTGTCGGAGCAACTTTAATTGCGCCACCTGGCGATAGCCAAACACTTTTTGCTTTTGGATATATGAAAGCAATGCAAATAAATGCAGGTTGGACGATTCTAGGACAAATGGGTCCCGAACAATTGGGCACCAAGACAAACGGGTCCCGAGCAAATGGAGACGGGATCAGATAATGGGGGCTTGGAGCAAATTGGCACTTGGGAAAATGAATATTTGGGCAAATGGGTATCTGGGGAAATGGGTATTTGGAGAAAATATATATTTGGGGGAATTGGGCACCGGGGGAAATGGGCACTGGTGCAAATAGGCACCAAAGCAAATGGACATTTGGGGAAAAGGGGTACCCCAAGTGCCCGGTGTTCATTTTCCCCAAATGTTTACAAATGGGCACTGGGGCAAATGGGCACTTGGGGCAAATGGACATGTGGGAAAAAGGGGTACCCCAAGTGCCCTATGTCCATCTGTCCCCGTGCCCATTTGCCTCAAATTCTCATTTGCCCCAAGTACCCAATTGTGTAGGACCCAAATGTCTGGGATCTAATTGTGCGGGACTCAAATGTACAGGCCCCAATTATTTGGGACCATTTGTCCTGGTGCCCATTTGTCTGTAATCCAAATGTATGAGCCCCAATTGTCCGAAACGCATTTGCTTGGTGCCCATTTATCCTGGTGCCCGTTTGTCCTGGTGCCCATTTGTCCGGGTCTCAAATGTCCAAAAACCGCCTGCTACACCCCACATCTCCATTTGATTACCAGCAAGCTTTTGCAAAAGTGTTTGGCTATCGCCAGATGGCGCGATTTAAATTGCGTCAACACTGCCTTTTCCACTAGCCTTCCAGACTAGGTATTGTAGAGACTGTGGTGATGACAATTTCTAAAACCTGAAACCTTAGAAAATTTTGAACAGGTTTTAGTTTCAGTTTCGGTTTTGATGTTTCAAGAAAAAACGGTTTTGGTTTAAGTTTAGGTTTTCAAAATTTTGGCTTAGTAGGAGACAGTTTCAGTTTGGGTTTGCAAAATTTCCTTTAAAACCAGTTTTTTTTTTGAGGTTTCGGTTTAGGTCTGAGTTTCCGCCCTTGGCTAGGACACACAAATCGGTGTCAAACACTTTTAAATTGCAATAAGTAACGAATAAGGCATAACAAACACATTATAGGCGCTTACGCAATTATTCTCGTTATTTCACGATACCCTAACGCCGACCGCCTACATCTCTATAACCGTTTATAGTTAGTTTGTAATAAAAATGTCTGCATTTTGTGGTGATTTTCAACCGATACCCCCCTCCCCCCATTCTTTCAGATAATATGTTGCAACACAATTCCACAAAAACTTGCAAATATACGTAAGTTACATTTGATTTTGCTCGTTTTCTTTTTTTTTGTGAGGCTGTTTTAGGGGGGGGTCGCCTTTTATCCCTCCCCCCTAAATACGCTAGTGGCTGGACGACCGGTAGCTTTGAATACACTGAAATTAAAGAACTACCACGAAACGCAAACAAAAAAATCGGTTAACATCGAGCCATGCCAAGTCCTAATCAACTTCGCATGGCTGTACGACCAGTAGCATCAAATACGCTGAAATTAAACAACAAGTTCATTGAAATACACATGCGAAAGTCCGGTTAACATCGAGTCATGCCAGGTCCAAATTAACTTGGCATGTCTATACGACCGGTATAGCATTAAATACACCTACATGACGTATTACAACTATATAGCAAAACACACAAACAAAAATCCAATCAACATCGAGCCATGCCAGGTCTAAATCAACTTGGCATGGCTGTCCGACCAAAAACATTAAAAACACTGAAATTAAACAAAAACTGCCATGAAACACTTATACGAAAATCCAATTAAAAATCGAGTCATGCCAAGTCCAAATCAACTTGGCATGGCTGTCCGACCGGTAGCAGTAAATACACTGAGATTAAACAACAACAACAACAACAGTCAAACACTCATGCGAAAAATCGGTTAACATCGAACTAGGCCAGATCCCAATCAACTTGGCATGGTTCAGAGCCGGCGCCAAAAAGGGGTTGCCCCGCCGATCTACATGCTTGTCCCCCCAAAAATACCAAGTTTTCTCTGTCGACTACATAGACTTTTGTGCCAAAAATCAAGTTTTGGCCTCCCCTTAATAAATGCTTGCCCCCCCAAAAGTCGACTACTCGGGGCCCCAAATTTAACTCGACTGATTGCAATGCGTTTTGACGAGATCAAACGTTTTTGCTGGCCCCCGAAATCTCCAGTTTTTGCTCGTGTTTGATCAAACGCTGTGCCAAAACTCACAAAAGTGCTCAATCTAACCGGGTGTATGCTATTCAGCGTTTCATTCCGTTTCATAATCATGTTTGAACCAGTCCGATATCGAAACGCAAAGCAGTGCATTTGCCTAGAGTTTGCACAGCGTTTTTAGCAAAATGACGTTCTGACGTGATCAAACAATTTTTTTAATTTCACTCATTTTCGAACCCGCGTCAAATGATAACAACAAAAAAGTGCTCAATCTCACCATGTGTAGACGTTTTGGAATTTAATTAGCTTCATGTCCCATGTTTTTAAAGTGGTGATATCGAAACGCAAAACGTTCAAACAGCGCAATGTTTGCACACCAGTTTGTCAAAAATCAACTTTTCGCCAAAACTGAACAACTGCAGTTTTACTCAAACTTCGTCGCAATTCTGCTGGTAGAAGGCATAAAATGCCACCAACTTGACAATACTCACCGAATAGGAAATTTCATGTAGTGTACAAAACATGTGTGCAACATGATAATCTTGCGTCGGAAAGCAGCTCAATCGCCAAAAGTTTGCAGTGCGTTTTGACGAGATCAGACGTTTTTGCTGGCCCCCGAAATCACCAGTTTTTGCTCGTGTTTGATCAAACGCTGAGCCAAATCGTCACAAAAGTGCTCAATTTAATTGGGTGTTGTTTAGCATTGTTTTTTTTTTTTTTTAATGAGTTTGATATCGAAACGCAAATATACTTTTTCAAACTCTAAAAATTATATTCTGCAAAAAAGTATTTTAATCTTTGATTAGGTGGAAACGTTTTGGATAATATTTGGTTTCGTTTTACACGTTTTAGAAAAGATTTCGATGTTTTTAGGATATAGTTTTCACGCATTATTGTTTGATTTATTTTTCCCACGACATTTTAATGGAAATTTGTGGTCGAGTGCAGGAATGTAATTTTCCTCGGTTTTTGCTTTAAATTTTAATTGATGTTTGGCACGCCCAGCCTTTGCACCTCATTTATTGGGCATCACTTCGCCAAAAATAATTTATGATTTTTCTGAAATTTCGTAGTTTTTGGATTTAGACTGTTTTTTTTTTTTTTGGTTTACTTTTATAGTCAACATTTTACAATCACAGTCACATTTATAATTTGCATAAACGTGTTTTGCATCTTTTCTTTGATTCAAAAATGTATTAACAAGTGTTTATAAAGCAACAAACAAACCAAATAGTGTTGTTTTTGTCCGGTATTTTTTTTGTTGTGTCTGAACGGCCTGAACGCATTATTTAACAGCACATTATTTCACGTAAAAGCTGCAGTGCTTTTTTTTTTCTTTTTCTCTCTCGATTTGAACCGCTAGAATTTAAGTTCTCTCGTTTATTCTGCCAGAATTACAGCGGTGAATTGGAAAAGCTGGTTCGTCTAAAAAATTGAGTTTTTTACTTTCTGCACCATGGTAAGTTATCTTTCATGTAATATTTATCCTGTCCACATGTCCAATTATAGTGGGCTTTAAGCACACGGTTCTTGGTTCTAGTTTTTGCATCATACCAGTACTGGTAATCAATTACTTGACAGTTGATGTCATAGTTACTTTTTTAATTATAACCCTCTGCACTGGACATCAAGATATTGATTACCGATACCGGTATGATGTAGAAACTAGAACCAAGAACTATGGGTCTGAAATTGGACATGTTGACAGTGTAATTCTTGTGCTTGGAAATAGGCCTAACCACAGACTGTGCATTGTGTATTCTAGTCCCACATTCTTGAGTATCAGCATGAACTTGCAATGAATGTGATAAATTGTTGTGCTATAGCACAGTGTATTTATGATCTTACAATGGGCTCACTTAACAAAAAAGGATTGTGACGTATATCCACAAAAATGGTATTGGTACTTGCTTTCCAAAGAACATCAGATGTTATGTTGCCACTTTTAAAATTTCTGTTACAATTTGCAAGAAACTTAATAGAAATTGTTAAATCGCTTGAACTACATGCACTGTGCAGGAAGTAAAGTAGGGAAGAGCTCTACTGAGCTGCGCTGCTGCATTCATAGTCTAATAATGACGTTGCTTGCTGTTATTGTAACAATCAAATAAACTAGACTAGAAATTCCTTGTAAATTTTGTAAAAAAACGTCTAAACTAAGATTTTTATTCTGGACACTGAACACAGAGGGTGGTTCCACTGTTAGTAGTAATAGACGGGTCCTACTAAACACTGCAAGGAACTACAAGGTACTGAAAACAGTGCGAAGAACTACAAGGTACGACCAACTACAAGGTAGTTGTAACCTACTACAAGGTAGTTGAAAGTATCGAAGAAAACTACAAAGATCTTTTAAACCAACTACAAGGTAGTTGAAAACACCGCAAGGAACTACAAGATACTTTTAAAGCAACTACAAAGTAGGCTACGGGAAAACACTACAAGGTACTTTTAAACCAAGCACAAGGTAGTTGAAAACACTGCTGAGAGCTACAAGGAGCTTTTAAACCAACTAAAAAGTACTTCAAAACACTACAAGGAACTATAAGGTACTTTTAAACCAACTACAAGGTAGCTAAAAACACCGCAATGAACTACAAGAAACTTTTAGACTTAACGACAAGGGCGTTAGAAACATCGCAAGGAACTGGGCCTTAGAAAGTATTGAAAACACTGCGTTTGGGGAGTCAAAAGAGTCAGAATTGAAGGTTTGGGGATTCAGGGGGTGGGGATTTGGAGAAGTTGGCGATTTGCAGAGGTTTGGTGCGTTTGGGGATTCTGAAGAGGTTGAGGGTTCAAGGGGGTTGGGATAAGGTTAGGGGTTTGCAATGTTTGGGGGGTGTGGTTGTTGGAGGTTTGGGGAGTTGGGGGGTTAGGGGTTCGAGTAGTTGGGGGTTTGGGGTGGGGGTGTTCTGAAGGAGGTGGGGGTTGGGATGTTCGGGAGGTGTGGTGTTTGGAAGTTCTGGTAGTTGGGGGGTTGGATTTCGAGGGGTTGGGGTTGTTCTGGGGGATGGGGTGTTTGGGGAGTTGGGAGATCGGGGGAGGGTGTTTGGGTAGGGTCAGAGATGAACATTTATCGACGATAAGTTTTTATTGATTAGGGCCATTCCATTATATTTCAGATCAAAATAAGCAAATTGTAACCCATATCAAAAAAATGGTTGATTGGTAAATATGTGATTGCCAGATGCAAACTGAGAACAATAAAAATAATTTTTGAAATCGGCCTAGCGGTTACGGAGATAACGCACTCAGCATTTTTGCCACATGGTGGCAGCATTTTTGATGCCAAAATCTCACAATTTCTCCTAGAATTGTCGTAGCAATTCAATGAAAACATGTAAAATACCATTTTTGAGGGAGAGGATTCCAAATCTTCAGTCAAAATCAAGAAAAAAGTTGTAGTTTTTGTTCAAATGTAAGATGAAAATATTAGGGGGACATTAGGGTGCATCAAATTTTTATCATTTTTTAAAAAAGATATGGCTCAGTGATATTCTTGTTTTCTAGCCAGAAAAATGGTGACATGTAAATTTTGGGGCTGATCGGTCACCCCTAGATCCCCCTCGCTGTACCTCACCTCTAAATATGAAAAGATGTGTTGTGGATTGGTTTTTCAAGATAAGTACGTCGTGTTTGGTATCAAATTGATCAGCATACTACCAGCTATCCTACTAAAGCATTTAGTACACAAAGTATTGCTATTTGATTTTTGCCCTATCTTAAAGCACACCAAAAGCCTAAGAAATTAAAACACTTTTTGCATAAAAAAAAAAATAACAAGCTAACTAGTATGAGACATGATGTTGTGATATGTACCGGTACATGTTTAAGAACCATTGCAAAATCAAGAAATATCTTCATGAAACTGGACAGACATGGAAATTATAATTTTGTTGTGACCAAGGGTAGAAACCCAAACCTAAACCTGAAAATCCGGTTTTAAAGGAAATTTTTGAAACCCTAACTGAAACTGACACCTACTCAGCCAAATTTTTGAAAACCGAATTTGAACCAAGACCGTTTTTTCTTTAAATGTCAAAACCAAACTGAAACTAAAATCTGTTCAAAATTTTCTAAGGTTTTGGGTTTTAAAAATTGTCATCACCACCATTACCAGTACAGTTCCTGTAATCCTGAGCATGAAATAAAGAAGCTGTGAATACCAATTTGTGAGTCTTTGGTTTCACCAGACTCGGAGTTAAATGCAAGTCAACGACTTCTGAGGTAATTGCTCTTATCACTCGGCCACTTGAGCTGCTACTCATCATTGTAATACAACAAAAGCACCAAAATGTAGAGCACTTAAATAATTCGTATTCACAATAAAATAGCTTTCTTAGATGAAACTTATCCTGAAACTGAAACCCAGAAACCGAAGCTGTGCGTAAGTAAAACTGAAACCGAAACTGGAACTTATTTTCAACAGCCGTGAAACCACACCAAAACTGAAACCTGACATCTGGATTTCAACACACCGAAACTGAAACCCTGACGCCAAGTTTTCACCGTTGGTAGTGACATACTAAAAATAAGGCACTATCTGATAGATACATTTAGATTGTAGAAAAACGTGATCATTGGGCAGCATTAATTCGCAATGCAGATTGCAGTTGGCAAAATAAAGTCACTTTTATGAAAGATACAGATTGCAGTAAGCAAAATAAAGCTACTTTTGTGGAAGTTACTTTGGCAATTTGGTTTGTCTTTTTTTTTCGCAGATCAGAGTAATTTTTGTGTGTTTTTCAACAACTTGTTAAGTGTTGCTCAAACTAGAGTTTTCTAGCTTTGTCAGCAAAATCATTTGCCCATTTAACTCCTCTCTTAACTCAGTCATCGACCACGTTTAATCTTTGCACAATGCTTTTTAAAGTGCGTTTTATGTTTTTGGTGTATTCCACTCTTTATCTAGAAAGAATGCATCAATGTTGAGGAGGTTAAAAAATACCAGGAATCTGGGCCGATTAAAGATGCAAGGGCTGAAGTGGTATTAAGGACAGAAAATATTGGCTTTCCAAATGTTGCTCCATGTCTGTTTATCGGAAAAGATGAAGGACTATGTTATTGGAAAAGATGTGGGACTATGTTCATAAGCTCTAGTTTGAGCAACACTTTGCACTTTACAGGTTGTTGAAAACAACTGCAAAGATTATCCCGATCTGCGAAAAAAAAGACAAACCAAATTATAAAAGTAACTTTATTTTGCTAACTGCAATCTGCATTGCGAATTAATACTGCTCAATGATCACCTTCATCTAAATACATCTATCAGATAGTGCCCTATTGTTGGTTTATCACTACACAACCATAATTTCCATGTCTGTCCAGTTTCATGAAAGATATTTCTTGATTTTGTGATAGTTCTTAAACATGTACATTGCACAACATCATGTCTGATTATAGCTAGCTTGTTATTTTTTTTTTATGCAAAAAGTGTTTTAATTTCTTAGGCTTTTGATGTGCTTTAAGATAGGGCAAAAATCAAATGGCAATAGTTTGTGTTCTAAATGCTTTAGTAGGATAGCTGGTAGAATGCTGATCAATTTGATACCAAACATGACCTACTTATCTTGAAAAACCAATCCAAAATATAACTTTACATATTTAGGGATGTTGCAAAAGAGGGGGTAAAGCGAGGGGGGATCTAGGGGTGACCGACCACTTCCAAAATTTACATGTCACCATTTTTTTGGCTAGAAAACAAGAATATCACTGAGCCATATCTTTTTTAAAAAATGACAAAAATTTGATGCACTCTAGGGGACATTGTTTGGGGGTGCAATTTCACCATGTAGCCGAAGTGATATCAAAAGTTTTTATGTCGAAAAATGATCAGTAATACATGTGCTTTTCACAAAAAGTGTTCGTTTGGTTGTTCCATTTTGTTTTGAGCATATTTAACTTAGTCTTTATAGCCATATTAATTTTCCTTTGATTTCCAAACGCTAAGCAACCACTTACTGCTGATAATGTTGTTTGTTATTTTAAAAAGGCATTGTCTATTTTGCCGTTAGCAGCATAATAGCTTTTAGGTCTATTTTGCCATAGCTACATAACCCCATGTCACACGAATATTACTTCTTATTCTATTTCACTGTCTTCACGAACCCGATTGTTAACCCCAGGCCACACGAAGCCAAATCGAACCGATCCAAACCAAAGCCACTGAAACAAAACAAACTAAAGCTGCGACAAAAATCGAACCTAAAACTAGTGCAGCGCTTCCCATTATATGCTGCGCTGTATCTACTGAGCTATCGAGAAGTCGTGGTAAGCTAGCACAAAATGGCGCTTAAAAACCAACGACGTCACTTATGACAAAATAGACCTAAAAGCTATTTTGCCGTAAACAGTATAACAGACGCTACCTTTTAAAAAAGTGAGGCAAAGTAATTCTTTGCGTCATTGATATTATCTTTTACTGTAAAACCCATTGAGATGGATTAGTATCAGAGAGATTTTCAGAAAAAAAATCATTACCGTAAATACTCGCCAATAGGTCGCACCACTGTATAGGTCGCACTATTAGTTTTGTATTAAAAAAATTTAATTTAGAGTTGACTCGCACATAGGTTGCACTGAAAATTTAGGGATTTAAAATGCTCTTTCCCTAACCCTGTTTGAGAAATGACAAAAATATATACACACATAAATTTGTTTAAAAAATTTATTTGAAAACTTTACAATTAACTGTAAACGTCAATTAGCTGGTGAAAATTAAAATAAAGTTTTAATCAGATTTGAATCCTTCAAATTCATGACTTTCATTGTCACTCTCAAAGAGCTGCCTCATTTGTTCATCACTTACAATGTCATCAACCCCGTGCGATTGGTTGTTTTGATATGTCGCATTCATATGTGCGTGCACGAGTGCATGCACCTGTATTCGTTGTTTGCGTTTTACTCGAATAATTATGTTATATCTGCCCGATAAGCCGATGTACGAAAATTAGGTCAAAAACGTAGGTCCAGAAAATCGGCCTATCAGCCGGAAAATAAGGTACCGTACTTGCAATAGCCGAAAACTTTCAAGGTATGTCGAGCGGATGGGTCGCACCCGTATTTTAAAAACAAATATGAGAAAAAAGTTGCGACCTATCCGCGAGTATATATGGTAATTACCATATTTCACCATGCTACACTGTTACCTGTTAGAGTTCTGTGAAGGAAGGTAATAATTCCAGCTGCAGTAAAAACAACCTTTACAATCATCTAGCCCAGTATGCAATTGATTTAGAATTCATTTTTATAGTCTTGTCTTGAAAGATGAGTGCAACTGGCGAAAAAAACTTGTAATTAAAATCTAAATTATGACGAATTGTAATTTTACTCATTATGGTATCCCTGACTATTACTATTTTCTTAAACATTTTTATAAATTATGCATTATACATGATACCCTACTATGCAGTTTTTTCTTTCATTTTCAAACTGTTTAGGCTAAATGTTGTATAAAATATATATGCAATAGCCTTATTAATAGAATATGCTGATACCTCAGAGCTGGGCATTCCACGAACTGTTTTGAAAATTGTGCAATTGCAAAATTTGAATTGCGGTTTAAATATTGTTTTACCATTTGTGAAATTTGCGTTGCGCTTTAAATTTTTTTTGCTTCGTGGGCAATTTGTGTTGCTTTTTAACCTAAATTTTTGACCAATTGTACTATTTGTGTAGTGTTTTAAGCAGAGCTAAGCATTCGGCAAACAGTTTTGCAAATTTTGCAAACTAGGCCTACAGTTAGGGATGTGCCGTATACCAGATATATATCCAGTATCCGGCACTATCCGGCGTTTTTTGAGGTATCCGGTATCTGGCCGGATACCTAATATTTTCAAAATTCAGGAAAATTGCGTAGAGTAGACTCGGTAAAAATAAAATTTACCTTTTCGATCTATGTGAAAAAATTTGGTGCAAGTTTGAAAACTTTTATTTTGTTTGGACTCCTACAAAAAGTAGAACTGAGTCCATAACTTAGACTGCGTTGGTGATATTTTGTATCAAGTGGATTTAAATTTAGTTTACAAGTTTATTTTTTTGGCGCTGCGAGTTTTGTCATCAGGAAAGCCACTTCAATGGTGTTGCAGTAGGCAGTAATTAATTGGCATCAAACCGAGACGGTATAATTTTGTTGATCACCGCCGTTGTCTCCCGTGAAGACTATGCAAATAATTTACGTTTAAAAGCCTGTCTTCTCTCCTATAACTTGCACGTTCGTTTTTTATTCGAAATAAAAACAACAAACTAACGCAATGCGCAGCCGACATACGTGCCAATTTTTTCTCGAAGGCAAACGGCTACGGGGAGGGAATTTTTATAGAAATTTTATTTGCTACGTTCAAAAAACGTTTCAAGGTACCAGTAGCATTGTAGTGGATGTGGTTCTGCTTTTAAATGTTGTGCGGTTTTGTAACACTAAGTGAGTTGAAGTCTTTAATTCAACGTCCTTGGTTCATCATTTGGCTGTTTGTGTTAAAAGTTTGACGTAATTCACCCATCATTGCAGATTTACCGCAGGATCAATTTTTGCAGCAATTTTATGGTATTTATAAACTATAAACCTTCCTTTTTTTAGTAGCTCTGATGATAGCGCAAAGCAAGTGAAAATTCAAATTCAAACTTGCCTTTTACCGACCGCTTAGCGTATTGGTTGAAAACATCGCTATCGGTGTGGCAGGCTCGCCATTGTTGCGACATTGTTTTTTTTTTCGGAGTTCGAAATTGTGTTGCACAGGTGCAGAGATGGGCTCTGCCACTCGTTACATGCTTTTGTGTAAAACCGCGAGTATAATGACGATTTGAACTTTTTTGAAGTTTGCTTTCGATGGGTATCACAAATTGCTCACAAGCACAAAACCGCAAAAATCAACATAATGAGTAGTAATTGTTAACTCGATTGCTTTACTCGTAAAATCATGCCGCTGACGCAGGTCGCACACTTAATAGTTTTCCTC
Organism: Trididemnum miniatum; assembly: GCA_964006365.1. Lineage (NCBI taxonomy): Eukaryota > Metazoa > Chordata > Ascidiacea > Aplousobranchia > Didemnidae > Trididemnum > Trididemnum miniatum. The sequence goes on from OZ023249.1 coordinate 1,423,786, forward strand.
TCGCTTTATGTATAGCAGGAATGTCGAACCTTTTTACGTGGTGGGTCAAATATATGGTCGTAGACCGAAAAAAAAGTGGGTCGCGGATGTAATGATATTGATGAGGGGCTTGAACTAGGAAAGCAAAAAATAAAATATAAAAAGGTCTTCGCGCCTTCCGATGTTCCGAATTCTGCCGAAATCTATGCGAAGAGCAAAAAAAGGTCTTTACCTCATAAATTTCCAGCTTTCCACAAATAGGCTATTTGGTGTGAGCAGCAAATAAAAGGTCTTCAATGCCACAGCATAGGCAGATAAACTTTTCATTACGTAAATGTTCGTTACCTTTTTTTCCTACAGTTTTCGAAACTACAAGTGGGTCATTTAGTGACCCGTGGGTCAGAGATTTGCCATCCCTGATATATAGCATGAGCACAAAATTTCGTGAAAACAATGCTAAGATTTTGCGCTGTTACATTTTGGAAGTGTTTAAGCTACCTTGCAATGTGCATGCAGTCAACTTTTAATGTAATGATGAAAACACCCCGGATGCCGGACATATGTTGCCTCCTTCGGTATTACACTTGAGAAAGCACTGTTCCTGCTCCTGCCGATTAGACGCCTATGGTGGCTGACTGACTTGGCGTTCGATTTTTGGCGCACTCTTCACCAAAATCCACACTTTCAACATGATTCTTCTTACTCAAAAATAAAGCCCAGCGTTGAAAGCATGTTGATACACAAACATAGTGTCGTGGATCGTAGTTGAATCAAAAGCGATCAATAAGATGGTCATTACATCAACTGAGCTGCTACCGCTCGACCGCGTTGCCGATTCGGCCAACTTGAGTAATGAAGTCCATTCTTAATGACTCAATGCTTTTGAAAGTTTCCTCTGTGTCACATGACCTCATGCAATAGTTTCATGGTTCGCTAGTCGAGCAAAACAACAGCGTGGAGCCGTGGACAAAAAACATCCAAATATTAATTTTGGCTTAGTGCTACTATCCGGTATCCGGCCGGATAGTGACGAACCCGATATCCGGCCGGATATCCGGATAAGACTGATTATATCCGGCCGGATACCAGATATCCGGTAAGTTAGATTTGCCGGATATCCGGTATCCATCAAATTTGCTATTCGGCACATTCCTACCTACAGCATTGCCAATGCTGTAGTAAAACAGTTCGAAGATTTGCCGGCAGTTGTTGCTAAATCACTTGACGAGTGGGTAGAATATACCAGAGGAAAAGTGACCCCAAATTGCTTCCCCTCTTTACATCGGGAAGCATGGGTTGACGCATTTAAAAAATATGACACCACGGTCTCAAGCTGAGCAGCAGTGGAAAGAGTATTTTCCATTGGCTCGGACATTTTGCGGCCAAAACGAGCGTCCCTAACTGCAGAAAATTTTGAGTGCTTTGTGTTGCTGTGACAAAATGAAAAATTTCTCCCCCAGGCTTAGTTCCTTCGGAGATAAAATCATGTTTAAATTTTTATCTTCATGAAAGCTAAGGTCTGGGAGTTAACTCGTAGATATTTGTTCGTACCATTATGTTTTGATTTTTGGTTTTGATTGCTATATTGCAGTGCAATAAACGTACGTGCAGTTGTGGTTTGCTATTGAAAAAAATTTTCGAACCGAGCTAGATTAAAAAAGCTGCCAGATCGAGGTAGATACTGGGGGCACAGGCTTACCCTCAGCCAGCCCACCATGTTATTATCAACAGCTGCTCATTTGCGAGCCTCATTTAAGTGGTGATAGTTAAGGCAAGATGACATGTGGGATGATAGCTGCTCCTCTGCGCCACTCTTACAAAAAGCTGCTGCTTCAATCACGAGTTACAGAGTTTGCAGCTATGATGACAAATGGTGTATAGGCATAGATGGGCAAGTTAATCAAAAACCTTAACTTCGTTAATGCAGACTCTGAGAAACTTCGTATTTCCGTTATAGTTATTTTGCTAATTTCAGATCTAATTAACGGAAGTTTAGCGAGTTCGTTAATTCGTTAGCAGAAGTAGGTGAAGTGAGTCTACACCGCATGTAGCATTGCAAATTTTAAGTATCGGTTTCGATGTGAATCGCGGTTCGCCGACGAAGGTTTTCTAACGTAAATGAGGCAAATCTCAAAATACAACTAACCAAACTAAACTAGGCTTAATTTTTGAAATGAATTGCACTAATTGGTCAGAAACAGCCACAATTTATGTATGGTCAGAACGTACCTCAAGCTTAGCAGGTAGGCGACCAATCATTGTGACCAATTTTAATAAGGACAAGTAGATCTAGGGCGATCATTTCATTGAAAGTTTTGTTTATTTTAACATATAAGTAGGCTACTTTGATGCTTGCAAACGCACAAAACTCAGAAGCAACGTTTTCCCAATGTTTAGTTTCCTCAATTTTGACTAGTAACTTAATTTTGCCAGAAGCAGAGGTTTCATATTTCTCAAAGCTTTTCGTCTGACACTTGTCAAGGGAATCGTCAGAATAAAGAATGTAGAGCTGAGACCGCTTATAAAAGCGCGAGAGAGAAAAGAGAAGTCGTTTCTGATTGGACAAAAAGTGTCGACCAATCAAAAACAGAAGTGCTAGTGAGAGATTTTCAGCGTGTAGACAAACTCCTTTTGCCGGCACAGTATTGGTCGAGAAACTTTGATGTAAGTGGCTTCTAAGGCAGATAGATGGAAAGCCGAGCGACCTTTTGAAAGGATCGAGAATCTGTCATCACTGTAGTGTAAGGCACAAGATTGATTGGTCAGCAGATGTTGTCCAATTGCCGAGTAGGTTCGTGATTGGTCAATTTGCACGAGCGATTGAAGGCCTTGCGATCTTGACAAACTTGACCAGTTCTCACAGATTTGGGAACGTGTTGCTTAATTCTGTCCTGCAGCTGTTGAGATGTGCGACCCACGTACCGATTGTCGCAGTGGCACGAAAATTCATAGACGATATTGCTCTGTTGAGAAGCAGGAAACACATCTTTTTTGCTTGTGGGCAGAAGTTTTCTAGTCGTAAAAACGACGCGAGGCTCCACAGAGAAGTAACAGCGTTGAACTGCTGAAGCGACTTGCTTTTCGAACCTCGTCGAAATAGCACCCAACCATGGAAGATGTAGATAAAAGGACATTTCTTCGGTTCGTATGACGGTGGTCTGCGGAAGTTTCGTATCTTCTTGGTAATGGAAGAGTTGACCACGTAGTCGGGATAGCCATTTTCAGCCATGATGGAACAGATGTTGTCTAATTCGCTCAAGAGTTTACCTTTGGAGTAGATCATCAGAGCACGATGGACTAGAGTGTTAATGAGGCTGATTTTCTGCTTCCTCGGGTTAAAAGAATTCCAACGTAGGTATTGTCCTGTAAATGTAGGCCTGTAAATGTAGTATTCCACAAAGCTGTGAATCTAAGCTGTTTAAAAATGTGAAGAAACCTCTTCTTTACCATCGCTACGTTGATGATACCTTTGTAGCGTTTAACAATGAAGCGGATTGTGAAGAGTTTTTCTGTCACCTTAACTCTCTTCATCCTTCTCTACGCTTCACGTTTGAAAAAGAGTGTGACAATTGTCTTCCGTTTCTTGTTGTTCTCGTTGAGAAACATGATACTGAATTCATCACTTCCGTCTACAGAAAGCCTACATTTACAGGACAATACCTACGTTGGAATTCTTTTAACCCGAGGAAGCAGAAAATCAGCCTCATTAACACTCTAGTCCATCGTGCTCTGATGATCTGCTCCAAAGGTAAACTCTCGAGCGAATTAGACAACATCCGTTCCATCATGGCTGAAAATGGCTATCCCGACCACGTGGTCAACTCTTCCATTACCAAGAAGATACGAAACTTCCGCAGACCACCGTCATACGGACCGAAGAAATGTCCTGTTTATCTACATCTTCCATGGTTGGGTGCTATTTCGACGAGGTTCGAAAAGCAAGTCGCTTCAGCAGTTCAACGCTGTTACTTCTCTGTGGAGCCTCGCGTCGTTCTTACGACTAGAAAACTTCTGCCCATAAGCAAAAAAGATGTGCTTCCTGCTTCTCAACAGAGCAATATCGTCTATGAATTTTCGTGCCACTGCGACAATCGGTACGTGGGTCGCACATCTCAACAGCTGCAGGACAGAATTAAGCAACACGTTCCCAAATCTGTGAGAACTGGTCAAGTTTGTCAAGATCGCAAGGCCTTCAATCGCTCGTGCAAATTGACCAATCACGAACCTACTCGGCAATTGGACAACATCTGCTGACCAATCAATCTTGTGCCTTACACTACAGTGATGACAGATTCTCGATCCTTTCAAAAGGTCGCTCGGCTTTCCATCTATCTGCCTTAGAAGCCACTTACATCAAAGTTTCTCGACCAATCCTGTGCTGGCAAAAGGAGTTTGTCTACACGCTGAAAATCTCTCACTAGCGCTTCTGTTTTTGATTGGTCGACACTTTTTGTCCAATCAGAAACGACTTCTCTTTTCTCTCTCGCGCTTTTATAAGCGGTCTCAGCTCTGCATTCTTTATTCTGACGATTCCCTTGACAAGTGTCAGACGAAAAGCTTCGGGAAATATGAAACCTCTGCTTCTGGCTATCTTCAAGTTCTGTACCACCAACCAACTGTTTAACTTAATTTTGATATAATTTGTTGTGATCTAACCACAGCTTTTGCAGCAGTAACTCACTGTTTAGTAAATCTTACCATTGCAATCAATTGAATTCTAATGCGAAATTCTGGGTAAAAAACTAGCAGTAGACCAACATTACTGTACTTAGTCTAATTCTAAGCCTTTTTCTTGCAATTGGACCTACGCGATGCAAAAGCTCTCTTTCAATTATTTTCTCTTCGCTATATAATTCCTCCTCATACGGTTGGGGGAGGGGAGTTGGGGTGATTGGGGAGTGGGGATTAGGGGTTCGAGTAGTTGGGTGTTTGAAGGGGGTTGGGGGGTTAGGGGTTTTGAGTAGTTGGGGGTTCGGGAAGGTTGGGTGTTTTAAATGGGGTGGGGGCGTTTGGGGGTTTGGAGAGTTGGGGGGTTTGGGATTTCTGGGGAGTGCAATGTTTGGAGGGATAAGGTTCGGGTAGTTGGGGTGTTTGAAGGAGGTTGGGGGTTGAAGAAGGTTGGGGTGGGGAATTTGGGGGTTCGAGGGTGAGGTTGATTTAAACGTACCTTGTAGCTCATTTCGGTGTTTTCAACTATTTTGTAGTTGATTTAAAAGAACCTTGAAGTTCTTTGCAGTGTTTTCAACTACATTGTAGTTGGTTTAAAAGTACGTTGTTCCTTGTAGTGTTTTCAACTGCTCTGTACTTGGGTTTAAAAGTACTTAGTAGTCCCTTGTGCTGTTTTCAACTACCTTGTAGATGGTCTAAAAGTACCATGTAGTGTTTTCAACTACCGGTACCTTGTAATCAGAGGTGGGCATTTTTTAAAAATTGGTTGAAGCGCAGCGCAACAAAGCGCAAAAGTTTTGTTAAGTCATGAAACACAACGCAACTAGCGCAACCTAATTTTTAAATTGACTGAAGCGCAACGCAACTTTCGCAATCAATTATTTTTTCGCATTAAAGCGCAACGCAACTTCCGCAATCGATAATTTTTTTGCATTAAAGCGCAACGCAACTTCCGCAACGAGGTTTATACAAAAGAAAAAGCGCAACGCAACTTTCGCAATGGAAAATTTAATAAAGCGCAACGAATAGATGTATAAGCAATGCAATTTTTTCTTGAGTTATTTTTATAGGTGCTTTTAACAGCACGCAGTTGTCTACAACGCGACAACAATTTTAATGCAAGTGACTGTAACAAGATTTTGCATGGTCAATGAACAGGAAAATTAGATAAGAAGAGAAAAAAGATGCGTTGCTGATGATTGTTTCTTCATGTTCATCCTCTTAGGCTATCACGAGAAAGCGAAGGAGGCGCTGCTCAGGACAAATCCAGACTCGCTTAGGAGTTGCCTTTGTTTCCGAGTTTTCCGGTTGAATTTTGCTTCTGACTTATTTAACTTGCCGCTTGCCAGATTTCACCAAGCAGAAATAATCAACGTAAAGCATCTTATCCAAGGACGCAGCAATGAGACTAGGTTGGGAGTTGAACCATCAACCTTGCGATTATGGTCGTCGTAGAAACGACGCTCCTAACCACTGCGCCACGTTGCATAGTCGCGTGCTGTTAAAAGCACCTCATCGCGGTAAATCATAATTTGCATATGCGGCAAAGTTCTTCACAACAACAAGTAAATACGATTTATTCAACACTCAATGATCTCTTTAAGCACTTGCAATTATTTAAAAAGCAAAAGACTTTAGTGTACCACATTTCTGATGAGCTGAAAATTTCTGCTACAATAAATTGACCTATAGGCATATTGTACGCATCAAGAAACAAACTGCTATTCTATTAAAAACAATTACAAAAAACTGCTTACTCCAGCACATAGCGCTTTAATTAATCCAACAAAGCGCAACGCAGTATTTCAACTTCCGACAGTGCGCAACGCAACAAAGCGCAAGCAACCAGATTCTTTTCAGTTCGCAGCGCAATAATGCGCACACTAATATATATTTTTTCAGTTCGCAATGCAATAAAGCGCAAGAAGGATTTATTTTCCTTGAAGCGCAGCGCAACTTGCGCAATGGTTAAAAATAATTTGTTAAAGCGCTTCGCAACTAGCGCTTTGCGCTTCAAATTGCGGAATGCCCACCTCTGCTTGTAATTAGTTTGAAAGTACCTTGTAGTGTTTTAACTACCCTGTATAGTCATTCCCCAAATGCGCAACGTTTTTTTACAAACTTTGTTATACACATTGCGCTTTTTCTTGAGCAGTGGTCATTTTATAGGGGTTCGATTCATATAACTCAATCATTAAACATAAGAAATTTTAATTAAGAAATTTTGTCTGAAACAATAAATTTTAGTGTCAATAAAAACTTTATGAAATACTGATTAACGTAAAACAAACCTCATTGCGATATCTCATTATTTCACTTTTTAATAATTTTTTTAAATTGTAAAGAGACTTTATGGACACCCTGTATTATTTTTATTGAACAAAATTTTAATTTTTTTTTGTAGGAAATGAAACTTACATATCCATGGTTTGTTTGCAAAAAATTTCAGAAAAATCGGCCGAGTATTTTTGATGGGCAAAATTGGGGAAATAATATGCGCATTGCAGGAAAATATTTCAATGCGTGATCGCGCATTCGGTAAAGCGCAGCAGCTCCGCACAAAATGTTTACTCTGCATGAAATGTTCTATTTTTATATTATAAATTGAATACTTTTGCTGAATATGGGTGACTGAAGATGCTCGGCGAGAGAAGGCAAGTTTAGTGAGACTTTACAAAGATTTGCGTCACGGATGACGTCATGATGAGCGTTTAAACTTTGATGACGTCACGCTTACCTTTCATTTTCTTTTTAATATCATGTATTGAATACTTTTGCTAAATGTGGGTGACTGAAGATGCTCGGCGACAGAAGGCAAGTTTGGTGAGACTGTACAAATATTTGCGTCACTGATGACGTCATAAGGAACGCTAAAATATAGATGACATCACACTGTTTTTTGAAAAACGGATTAACCTTAGGGTGTAAGCATGATTCTCAACAAAATTTTTAAATGTGCACAGCGATATTAGTCAAGTTTGTCACGAATACTGATGTCGTTGATGACGTCATCGAGAATGTAGCGTTGTTCACAACGTCATATCATAAATTTTTTTTGTCTTTAATGGCGATGACTGAAAGTGTGCAGCTGTGGTAACGCGAGTTTGATGTCAAAAAAAGAATCTAAATAGCACTGGTGATGTCACACTAAGTGTTGCGCTGTTGATGACGTCACATCGCGGTTTCCTTCTGATAGATGATCCAACTTCTCAAGCGTAAAAACGTTAAGGCCTACAAGCTTTTCATGATTTTGGGTGGTTTTCATTCAAAATAACAAAAATAGCAAATGCACGGGCTAATTGGGCCTGATCTGACTGGTCCAAGAATCGAACCCCAGACCTTTTTTTGCACTGAAAATAATGCCATTACCCACAAACACCTAATTACATCGAAGCTGACTTTGCGGAAAAGCCAACCACTCCTGCAGTATTCCTATCCTAAGTGTGCCATAGATCTAGGATCTCAATGGGATTATTCAAAATCCTCCTCTTCCAACATCTTCGTTATGCGGATTTTTCTGTCTAAAGTGAGTATAGGCTATACAATCAATCAATCAATTCATTTTTATTTCCGCACTCCATAACGTTAGAAACACACGTTCATAATAAGTATTGGCCAAGCGCGGAGAAGGGCACACGCAGCAAAATGGGTAATCATTGAAGCATGCTCGTCAAAAAGACTAGGCATGGCTGCGTGACCCTATACATTCCAATTAAACGAAGTTTTATTGAATTCCATCGGCAAAAGATCGTAAAATGAAGTGATTTTAACTTATATTTTGTATAGTCTAATAGACCTATGCAAGAATTTCAGCAGCGTCAGACGGTAGGCAATAGATAGGAGCAACGATAGCTTCAGGCCAGAAACCCTCCGCCCCTCTGTACATGGAAAAAAATTTGACCTGCCTCAAAAAATCAGTTGTTGGTTTGTGCACCTACCTAAAAATTTCTTGCCCAACTGGCAAAAAATGCATATCTCACATCCCCCCTGATTTGCCCCTGGTTTTAACTTATAATTCAAAAACTCTGGGTAAACTTTAGCCAGCAGAAAAGTATGATTTGTTGCATATAAATTCTTTTTATTCAATGAAAAAACTAACAAAACATGAATTCCACGCAGAAATATTAGAATACTTCAAAAAGCACTTTATGCCTTTTTGTGTATTTGTGTAAACTTATTCTGATCTTGGCCGAACCACTGCTACAGCCTCACCCAACCCAGTTCAAGAACCACTGGTCTAGATACTTCGGCAAGCAGTGACACAGACAACAACCATGATGCAAGGTCATGTGACAGTTTTTTGGCTGTTTGTTCACACAATCAAAGCTACAAAGATCTATCAGTGTCGATTAAGTGGAGAAGTTCTTTTTCACCACGCCCTCAAACTGTTAATGCCAACGCTTTTGTTCACGAAGAACTTATGAAACTTTTGATTCATTACAGTACTGCTTTTCCTTCTAGTCAAGAGTGTTTAGGGGGGCATTGTGCCATGCCCCCCTTTTCTTTTCACTTTGCTTTATAGTAAAAAAGAACAAAGTCAATGATGTCAAGCACTGAAATATGCTAGACTCTTTTGATGGTTATCGTAGCTTATGGCCAGGGGCAGATCCAGGGGGGTCGGATTAGGGGTATCTATATAATTTTTTAAAAAAGTTTTTTATAAATACAATTTCCCATAATTTCGAACCTCTTCAATAACAATAAGCCTTCGCCTCAATCTTGCATAATCAAAAATGTGCAAACAAAATGCATATTTGGTGAAGCATTCAGAATCAAGGTCAAAAAATTTGAACAAAGTTTGCCTTATAATACTTCAAAAAGCACTAAAATAGCCATTGTAGCATGTAAATTTTTTTTTTCGGGGTAGCATGCCCCCGGCCCCCCTCCATGGCTTTTTTGTTTTGCAATCAGCTTCAAATTAGTTCTGCCATAACAAACTACGCTTGAAAAATATTTCAAAATTATGGCCCCCTCCCATTTTCAAATTTCTCGTTACGCCACTGCTTCTATTGCAGCAGTTGAATGACATTTTAGCATTGGAAAAGACATTTTAAAGCTGAAGCACTGTGGACTTAGTGATAATCACTTGGAAATGTTAGCGTTTTTGAAAGGCAATGAATTGTTTTTACTGCGGCATTTATTGCATCAGAATCGTACATTTGTTTGGCTTCAATGCAAAGATGATTAATTTGGTTTGAATACACATGAACCATGGAGAGCATGTTAAGAATTAATCGTGGTTTTTTGGTTTTGAGGCATGCGCAAAAATAACTGTAACTTGTAACTGTAGCTAGTTACTTTTTTAAATTTGTAACTGTAACTAAGTTACTTTTTTTGCAAAGAAACTTGTAACCAGGGAGTCGAACTGTTTAATTTTTCCGGTTCAGGTTCGGTTTGGGTTCAACTGAAGTTTCAAATTTTGGTTCAGTTCCGGTTGAGGTTCAGATGAATTGAAAGGCTTTGATTTGGGTTCGCTCCAGTAAAAACTATTTCAAAATCAGTGTATAAAGTTCCTGTTCAGATTCACAGTAAAAAATGGTATAACTCTAGTAACACAATTTAAAAAATGAAACCTGCAAAGCAATTTTTCTTTGCATTGACAGGCCAATATAATTCATAAAATACTTGTAGTAAAGCCAATTTTGAGATAATTATATTGTCACTATGGTCCAACAAGGGGCCTATTCAATCCACAGGAAGCATTAAGTTAATGTTGAAGTGCTTTATTTAGTTTAATAAGTGTGTACTATGGGACCGGGTATATCAAACGTATAGATTTCTTCACCATGCATAGATTACTTGCATAAGTGACTACTATTTTGAATTCAAAGCAGCTTCAAAGTGACGCGAGTGACTTCAAGGAGCGAGCCACTTTTTCAAGCGGTTCGGGTTTGGTTAAAGTTTGTACGTACTCACATTATTCGGTTCAATTTCACTTTGTTCTTTGCGATTTTGAAAAATATGATTTGGGTTGGGTTAAGGTGTGACAAAAATAGTGTAAAACCGGTTCGACTCCCTGCTTGTAACTGTAACTAGTTTTTTTTTAAAGTAACGTGCCCACCACTGGCTGCCGGAGCTCTAGACATTTCCATCAGTATTAGACACTGGTGCCTTTAAAAAACTGCAGTTTTGCTGTTTGACTGCTTCAAAACTGTTCTGATAAACTGCAGTTTTACAGTTATATTAGGCTGAAACTATGCAAAGCTTTAGTTCGACCTTATTTGCAACAGGGGTACTGATTAACATGCCACACAATATGTGTCACGTGCCACAAAATATAGGGCATGTCACACAAAACAGAGAGCAGGTGCCACGAAAACACGTGGCACATGCCACAAAAAGTTGTAGCACGTCCCACAAAAATATGGGTCATGTGATTAAGAGTCAAGCTCTCTTAACACTCGCCTGAGCATCGGGAAGAGTGGATACCCTTCCGGGTCGGCAGAGTTGGTTTCGGTCTGTCATTGTAACTTTACAAGAGAAAAGCTTTGTACAGACTTAATCACAGCCCGGGCTACATGGAAGCATCTGCCAAAATGCGCACCAGGGAAGGCTCAAATCAAGACGCCCGTTTGTACCTGCTGCACAGAAACTACTGGATAGTCTGACCGAATTAGACATTCTTGCAGTGCAATGGATGGATTATGCATGGAATATGAAGTACTTGAAAAGTGCATCAAGGCTTCATGCTTTTATTCCCAGGGCCAGTCTTAAGCCTCTTGGAATGGGTTTGTCCAGAACATCTTGGGTAAAACTGAATCATCTGCGGACTGGCATAAGGCGATTCCATTCATCCATGTACAAATGGGGTGCTGCTCCTTCACCGAATTGTGAGTGTGGTGCCTCTGAGCAAACTGCAGACCACATCATTTCTACATGCCCCCTACATCGTGCACCAAAAGGAATACAAGGTCTGTTGGTCCTGGATGATGACACCCGACGCTGGCTTAAAATCAACGCTGTCAACATCTAAATTGTCGGAAGAGAATGCCCAACCACACGACGACGACGACCACTCGGCCACTGGGCTTACAGCGTTTTGAATGCAATTTTGGCTGCACAGCCCAAGCCACTGCAACTGCATGCTTTGGCATCGAGCTGTTTGCCTAGCTGGCATATGTCGGCAATGACCGGCCTGAGTTTGCTGATATTGAAGCAGCGTATGTGGATTGTGAAGTTGGTATAGTTTGTATATGTACAACCTTAATACCTCTTTGAATGTTTGTATTATGTATGTATATACGATTTGAAGTGATGATGTCTGTATCTCAACAAAGAACTTGATGTCCAAAATTGGTCAGAGCAGTAAATGAAAGAAAATTTCTTCTTGGCTAGCTACAAACGCACTGCATGGTGTTTCATGTTACGTAGGGCAATCAGGTGCGAGCTACAAAACAAAATAAAAAATATGAAGGTTATGTGCTTAAATAATGGTACTTATAGTTATTCCAAATAAAGAGAGGTAAGGTGGGATTATATTGCAAGTTGAGAAGATAATGTGATTTTTGTCTATATCTGACTGACTATACTAAAAGGATAAAATTATTTTTTATTTAGGAGTCGAAATCATTTCAAAAAAACAGCATGTCCGGCGTTTGAGTGTTTACTGTGTGTTTCAAATGACAAAAAAACATGGCTTATGTTCATTATGACCAAACTTTCGTTATCATAATTTAAAGAAATAACCACAAATCAAAAACCTTTACAACACAAGTAGTCTCTTGGAGGGTTCTCTGGGCGATAGATTTTTTTAATGTTCACTTTTGATATTGTTAACTGCCCTATATCCAAAGATGGGCATTTATAGCAATAATTTATTGGCAATAGTTATTGATGATAACTTTTTATCGATTGTCGCTATCGCTTAAAATAGTTTGGATTGATTGATTATCGTTATCGCTTTTGTTATATATTTTGTTATCGCCGATAAATTGTCGTGATAAACGATTTTTTATGCACGCAGTGTTTAAACTTCAAAGTTAGTGAGTTGGCGCTATGGAAAAAACACGGTGTCCATTAAGACTTGTTGTAATTTAAAAAAATTATCTCTTTGGCTTAATTTCACAACAGAGTCTGTGAACTGCTCTCTTTTCTTGAAAAATCTATAAAAAACATTTTTGCAATTCGACTTGCAAAACAAAACTTCGTCAAACGCATCGAAAATTTCCCGCAACATTTATTGGAAAAATTTATTGGCGATAATTTATTGATATCGCTTAAATAAATTGAGATTTATCGATTAGCAGTATCGCCCAGAGCTTTTTTGAAGTTATCGATTAATTATCGTTATCGCTTTAGTACAGAAAGGTTTATCGTGCCCATCACTGCCTATATCATATTCATGCTCTGTATTATTTATGCTCAGTGTTAATATAACCATTTCTTTTTTGTGTGTGAACCACGTTGAAGCTTAACTCAAGTCCGCAGCTTTTGGTTTCATTTGCCTTTGGTTTATAAATCTAATTAACTGTGGTCCATATCACCAACACAATTCAAAAGTTTGAGCAGTTTCATTTGTTTTTTTTTTTTCGGTTATTTTTGGTCATAAGTGAGTAGCAGCAGGCAGCGATGGGCAAGATAAACCTTTCTGTACTAAAGCGATATTGATAATCGATAATTTCAAAAATACTCTGGGCGATATTGATAATAATCGATAAATCTCAATTTTTTAAAGTGATATCGGTAATCAATAAATTAGTGCAGATAAATTTTTTTGATAAATGTTGTGATTAACTTTCAATGTGTTTGACGAAGTTTTTTTCTTGTAAGTCTTCTCACAAAAGTGTTTTTCTAGATTTTTCAAGAAAAAAGAGCAGTTCACGGACTCTGCCGTGGGATTAAACACAACAAAGAGAAATTTTTTAAATTGCAACAAGACTTTATCGACGCCGTGAATTTTGCCATAGCTCTAACTCTCTGACTTTGAACACTGTGTGCATTAAAAATCGTTTATGGCATTAATTTATCGGCGATAACAAAATATATAACAAAAGCGATATTGGTAATCAATAAATCCTAACTATTGTGAGCTAACGATAATTGGTAAAAAATTATTGCCGCTAAATTATCGCGATAAATGCTCATCTCTGGCATTAGGCTAGTAGTTTTATATTTTTAACTACGAATTAATGAAATCACAAATAGCTCCACCAAGAATAAAAATACTTGAGTAATGGCAAAGTAATCCTGTTGTTCCAGTGAACATAATATAAAATAAAGTTTGATGTCAGAACTCTGGTCATACAACTTTGATTGGTTAAAATAGCCGGTGGTTTAGTCCAGACTTAGTCAAACTGTATCTTTATCACCATTAGCAAACTCTACACTAGAATCATTCCAGCAATATCTAGCTGAAAATATGCGAAAGCTAGTTGCATAGGCCTATGCTGCCGCTTTAATAAATACCTCATAGACCTACCCCATTGCAAGGTCTGAAACATATTTCTTTAAAAATTGCGGACTGTAGAAATTTTAGTGTTGCGAATTGTGGTTGCGTACTTGCGAATTCTTGGGACTGCAAACTTGCGATTTTGAATTAATACTTTTAAAACCACCATTGTGGACTTGCGGTAGCGGAATGAAACTTATAATGAGTAGTAGCAGAATTGCAGTTGTAGATTCAGAATTTTAAAACTTAGTTGTGGAGTTGTGGATTACGGACTTAAAAAAAAACTTGTACCGGCACTAGGGAAATGACTATCCGTCATGACACAATACTACATTTTCTCTTTTCAAAACTTGATTTTTTCAATGACGACTGGCAAATTAAGTGAATTTTTGCAAGAAATAGCATTATAACTGCCAAAATATTACACTAAGTTTATTAACGAAAAGCTGTTGAAATTATGCCAAATGCCATAATAGGAAAAGTCCAAAAATTTGGAAACGATATGTGTTGTAGTTTTAGAGGACCAAGCTGTTAAAAATTTCGAGCTTGTGGAATGAGTGTAGCTGTAGGCGTTGCTTTTTTGAAAATAGTGATAATTTTTATTAACTTTCTTTGCTATGTTGATTTTGTGAATTATTGTTCAACCCGCATTTTTGTTTTATTTAATTGTGTCTAGAGTTAGTTGCGTATGATTGCATTTTGGCAATCTGTTCTGCTGACTGTAACATGAAGGATATCGATGTAAAACCTTATTTTGCTAACGTTTTTTGCTAAAACGAGTTTTTGACCCTTTGATTCTGCCAAAACCCTACATTTGGGTGGGTTATGCATCCGAGTGCATTTTTTAGTGACTTTTTACTAATGTAAAAGCATTTTTTTACTGAATACTTTTTTAAACTGATATGTATTATTTTCAGTTTGCAACAATGTTTTGTTTGTTTTAATCTACATAAGTTACTTTAAGCAACTAAATTAAGATATGTGAAAGTCGCAGCGCCAAGCGAAAAAAAAAACCATGTGAACTAAATTTAAATCCACTTGATATGAAAAATTACCAACACAGTCTAAGGTTTGGACTCTGTTCTCCTTTTTGTAGAGAGTCCAAACAAAATTAAAGTTTTTATACTTGCACCAAATTTTTTCTCATAAATTGAAAAGGTAAATTTTATTTTTACCGAGACTACTCTAGGCAATTTTCCTGAACTTTAAAAATATTTGGTATCTGGCTGGATAGCGAAGTACTATCCGGCTGGATATCGGATACCTCAAAAAGTGCCGAATAGTGCTGGATACCGGATATATATTCAGTATCCGGCACATCCTAGTTCAAGAGTATAGACATATTTTCTGTTTGCTTAGGTTGCAGTGCCCTGATGTAGCTGGCTTCAAGCGAACTAAGGTAAAAAAGGACTGCGCACCATATCCAGAATGAAAAAATGATTTTTATTGTAATTGCCAGCATACTGGTGGTTTGCTGATAAGTGTTGTCCAATGGCTAAATCACATTCTGGAGTGGGTTGTCTTTACAGGCACACTTGGTTAGGTTGCACTCCCTGGGAGCTTATGTGTTGTGTTTGTGTGTTCTGCATGGAACACAGTGTGTGTTCTGCATGTTCTGCAAAACATTGTGTGTTCCCGCAGCAAAACATTGACGAAAAGCCAAGCCAAGGACAATATTGCCGCTTGCCATTTAAATTACACCAAATTATAATTCTATTCGCTTGTTTCGTATTAAATCTATAATTGACTTTGGCCTTGCTTGTTCAATGCTTTGCTGCTGGGTTTGGCTGATTGTGCCACGGATTGGTGAAGCAAAATTTGAAGCTGATGAAATTGTGCAAGTATGAAAACAGCCTGAATTTTGTTCACGTTTTCTGTTCCTGCATGATGGAGAGGCTTTTACACTGGCACCATGCTGGCACACGCTATCAAACTCTTCGTACCAAATAGCAGACAGCTGTAACATTCAATAGTTACTGTGTATTATGTTGCATCGGTTGGCAAAAGGCACAATTGTTGTTTTTTTTTTGTTCAATGAGCATTTGTTTTCGTGCAAATGTGGTGATCGTAGATAGCGCCAGTTTTCAAATGGATTATTTTATTGCATTATTTTAAACAAAGTTAAGAAAGCCAGGCTGGTGCTGTAGAAACGCTGCTTACAGGTAACACTGATCTTATCAAAATTTTTTTGCCCCCCCTGGCAAAAATTTCTGTGGACGTCCATGTATGCTGGTAATCCTTTTAACCAATAAAACGTAAAGCCGGTACATCATAGAACACACATAGAGGTCAGCTATTGTTGTGCGAGAGTGTGCCACCAATTTCAATGAAGATCAATTTTTTCATTCCGGACACGGTGCGCTTACATTAGTTTGCTCAATGCCAGCTACATCAGAGTACGGCGACCCTCATCTATGCAAATAGAAAGAGTTTGTTTACACTCTTGAACTTTTGAAATTTTAGATTTGTACATCTTATCCAATGAGAACCGAGTGTTATTTCTTGCATTTGATTGGCCAATGTACCACCACTTTGCAGACGTCCGAATGTGCTATTCATAAGACCAGATTTGCTTCTCGTTCTTACTTTGACACAATAACCCACTGATGAGTGGGTCACGAAAAACCTCTGGGACAAACAGCTTTTCAAAGCTATTCTTAAGTTCTATACTGCCAAAAATTATTCAAAATTAATTTCTTAAATACATCAAGCAATTACCGACCACTTGACGTTGTTTCAAAATTGAAGCCTAACATTCTATTTAACGCATTATTTGCCACAGTTTTGTTGCAGTGCAAATGTTAAAGTTTGGATAGATTTACATTCGAATGATTGCTTGATTTTATCTGCTTGCACATTGCATCTTTCACCATGACTTGCCCAAATGCAAAATGTCTCTATGCTGCTTGTCAAGTCAGTCATTCCAAATAGTTGCCCACTCGATTTAATGCAGTCAGTTTTTTGTTTTCACATGATCTTGTGTTGAACTGCAGTTTAGCTTTGACACTTGAAGCTGTAAATCTATACTTTAAGAATACAATTTTTGTGGTGCTGTTTAAGTTGTCTTTTGTTTGAAGCTCAGAAGACTAGCAAGAGAAAGAAGAGAGTATATTTACAGAAAATCTATTGAAGAAAAGGAAAAAACCATTGAGGAACGCAAGCAGCAATTGAAGCGAGCATTAAACAGTAAGTGTCTGCTGACTTGGCCCTAATTAGAATTATTATTTGTTATTAGCTTTAGATTTAGTGTCACAGTTGGATTATTAAACATTGGATATCCACTTATACCACATGCCAAAATGACACATGGCAATAATAGTGATTGGAATCTGGTTGGATTCAAAGTTTCACATTATTCCAGGAACATATTGAATAATTTTGAATTCATCAATAATAAAAATGTGTAATTCAGCCCTGTTTTTTACCAAAACTCTTAATGTTTCTTGCAATATTTTTCTATTTTGTGCATCATCATTTGTACACATTGCTTGCAAACCAACTAAAAATGGACCCTGGGCGACACAGCTCTGAAGAAACGGCGCAGCGGTGGTGAGTTCTTGGCAACACTGTGTAGGATTTTACTGGCCTGGGAATTGAACCTTGGACCTCCTGCACCAATAGTGATATGCTAACCTAGTCTTGCGCACGCTGCTATCTTACAGAAAGTTCTTAACAAAGGAATTTTCAAGATAGGCATTTGCTTTTTACCAAGAAATTTTGTAATCTGCTTCGTTTTTTAACAAAGGTTGACTCCTAACCATTTAAGAATAGGTTTATTTCGTATCCTATTCGTTTTGTAACAATATATTTACAGAAATGGTTGAATTTAACTGTCAAAAAAAAAAGGAAAATTTTCATTGATATGTCGAAAAATTTTGCAACTTTTATGACATACAATTAAAGGTTACGGTATATATTATAGGTAACTGAAGAAAAAATGCTAAATATACTTGCATAACCAAAAAGAGTGCTCAATAATTTTTCAAGACGAGCAAAAACTAATTTGATTAATTTGGTAGCATTTATTTACAAAACTTCTGTAAACAAATGCTACCAAATTAATTGAATTAATGGGTGACTGATTTAGTTTAACTACTGCAATGCAGAATAATGGTGTATTTCCTTATGAGATAATTTATAATTTATTACCAGTATGAACTGATAAGCATTGCTTAAATTTTTTCTCGGCAAAATATTAATGCGCTTGTAGGCTACTTGTTTTGAAGTTGATTACTACAATCAGAATACTACAGTATTTCGGTATAATTACACCAGCCAGTTGGCTTAGAGGTTAAAGAAATTGCTATCGGCGTGTTGGCTCTTGGGTTCACTTCCTAGGCAGTCTGATCAGACACAGTGTCGCTGACAGCTCACCACTACTGCGTCGTTTCTTCAAAGTTATGTTACCCCGGCACTAAACTGCGAACATGGGTCTCGCTGCTTGTTACACAAGATTTCATTTTTATTCGTTATAACTTAAATGAGAAGCGTACAGATTTGGCAGATAGTGTTACTGACTACATATACTTGTTTTAAGTCAATTTTTTTGAATAGTGGTAATTTAATTAAGGTGCTGCCAGTCTTCAGCCATGTGACTGATTCAAAAGAAATATAGAAAGAAAAAACGACTAATCAATGCACATACAAATTCTTTTTCGAAGCTTAAAACTATTGCTTGGATTTATGCAGTAGCACGACATAAAAAAGTAACAATAATAGAATAAGCGTCAAACTATCAATAACAAAATTTTTTTGATGACAGGCAATAGCAGTGCCAAGCTTGGTGTGATTGTAATTGCAATGTGTTGACATTCAAGATTTTTTTTAAAGACTTCGACACTGAGACTACGATAATTGGAATTTCAAAATCTTTTAACCCTCAAACGCCCAAGTATTTTCTTGACCACTAAAACCTGTTTGGGTTGCTAGCGACCAGGTAGCTAAAACAAGGAGATTGCTATAGCTTTCAATTGTACTTGTGATTAAATATGATTATAGAAACACTCAGCGTGTTGCAAGTTTATTCTTTGTAACTTAAACCAAACTTCGAAATGAGTAGTGGCAAATACAGTGTACAACGATTTACAAGAAAACTGGTTTTCTTGACACCGGTCGTTAGCTCAGTTGCTAAGCGCGCACTATCGGTGCAGGAGGTCAGGGGTTCGATTCCCGGACTGGTCAAATTGGCACAATGTCGCCAACAACTCGCCATCGTTGTGACGTTTCTTCGGAGCTGTGTTGCCCAGGCGCTAAGCCGCAGAGATGAGCCCCGCAACTTGTTACATGCTTTGGCGTAATACGGCGAGTATAACGAAGATTTGATTTTGATTTCTGGTTTTCTTGTTAGTATTACAAACAATAGGACAATGAAAAACAAGTTAAATTGATGTGCAACACAATACTTTACAATTGAGCAAAAATGCAAAGAACATTAGTAGTGGTGTCAGCACAAAGGCACAAGATTTAGGCAGCACAATAGGGGCATAAAACCGCAACATGTTTATGATCAACACAACACGGCTCATTACATTCCCTTGCACACGTCAGCTTTTTTTCAATCCAACAAAGATGGACAAATGTTGCACCGACATCATTTACGTTTTCCACTTTGGTATTTAGCAGATACAGAAAGGTCAGTGTCAATTTCGTATTCGCATTTTCGAAGAAACAGTTTGGTAGTTCTTAGAAGTTGTTTGATTTGTGCTCGACAGTGCAGCCATGGATAAAGCGAACTCATACCGAAGTTATTCAAAAATACTCAACATGGAAATGTTGGCTTGAAAGACCACCATGCTGTTGATCCTCGCGATGTTGAGACAATTGTAGAAGTATGCAGGTGGCCAGCGTGTTGTTCTTTTCTGCATACTGTCGTCTTCGTTTGGCGGGGCATCTCTTCCAAGACAGATGGAAGGACCAAGGCCGAGGGTTTATCCTTTTACCACCCTGGCCACCAAACTGCTTGGGTCAGATGCTGACTGTAAGGGACTTCAGCCAGCATCTTATTTCGTCATCCAAAACCATTAGACCAAACATACCTCGGGGTGCTCTATGTATGGGACACTGTGAGATGATGTGATCTGCGGTTTGTTCACTGGCACCACACTCACAATTCGCTAGAGGAGCGAGACCTTATTTGTACATGGACGAACAGAAACGTTCAACACCAGAACGCAGATGGTTGAGCTTGACCCAGGCTGCCCTGGGCAGACGCATACCCAAGGGTCTGGAGCTAGCCTTGGGAATGAAAGCATGAAGTGACAATGCGTTGGCAGAGTACTCCATGTCCCATTTCGTGTTCGTCCACTCGGCTGCACGGACGTCCATCTCAGAAAGACTGTCTAGTAATTTCCGAGCAGCAGGTACAAATGAGCGTCTAGATTTCAATCTCTCCCTACATATGTCCTGTGACTCATGAAACTGGCCATGTAAAATGTGGTCAGGGTCCAGGGAGCTGCGGTTGGCTAGGGAGAGTGTCGCTGCTTGGGGGCGAAGCTCAGCTGGCTGGATGCCTGAAAGAACCGGAAGGTAGATCGATGGAGTGGGACGCAGGCACCCAGTGACAATGCGCAAGGCGTCATTTATTACACTGTCGATAAGCTGTATGTGCACTCTGCGGCACCAAACTGGTGCGCAGTACTCGGCAGTCGAGTAGACCAGAGACAGGGCAGCTGTGCGTAATGTCTTAGCGCTAGCACCTCAACCTGTTCCAGCAAGTCGCCTCAACAGTGAGACGCGAGCACATAACTTCTTGCGCAATGCTTCCAGGTGAGGACGATATGTGAGCGATCTGTCCAGTTTGACCCCAAGATAAGTGGGAACTGGACAGAAAGGTAAGGTCTTACCGATGTTGCAGACCTTAAGCTCACGCTTAGCCTCTCGATTGTGGAGGTGAAAGGCCGCCGTCACCGTTTTAGTGTGGCTAAGCTTCAATCGCCAGGTCTGGAGATATTCTGAGAGTGTAGTCATGTCCTGGCTTAGAGTCCTTTTCCAACTCCTTCCATTCTCCAGTTGTATAAAGTATCGCCAGCTTGTTGGCATAGGCGAACTTCTTGGAGGTTATGGAGGGGATATCATATGTATAGATGTTGAAAAGGAGGGAGGCCAGGACCAATCCGTGGGGGACGCCATTTCTCAGGCGTCGTAACCTGCTAGGCTTGCTGTCGCCAGTTGTAAGGGTGAAGCTTCTGTTGCGGATCAGCTCCATAATCATAGGAATCATGTGCTTGTCCGGCAGAAGCCGCAACAGCTTGTAGGTGAGGCCACGGTGCCAGACAGTGTCATAGGCAGCTGTCAGGTCGATAAAGACGGCACCGGCCTTCGTTTTCGCTTCGAATGCATTCTCAATGCTTTGCGTGAGCAAAGTGACTTGATCCACGGTGGATCTTCCGTGTCGAAAACCCACCTGTTCCTGTGGGAGCAGGGGGTCAATAAGAGGTTCAACGCGGGTGTAGATAAATCACTCGAAAATCTTGTAGGGAACACAGAGCAAGGAGATCGGACGATAGCTCCTTGGGTCCTCTACCGGTTTCGAAGGCTTTAGGACCGCTACTACTAGCGCTCTTCTCCAGATCTTAGGAATTTGGAGGTGGTGCAGGCAGGAAGATAGGAAGCCACGTAGCCAAGATTTTAAGCCGGCTCCAGCATGGATTATTAGCTCCAGGCAAATGGAATCAGGTCCAGGAGCTTTGCCTGGTTTTAAATGTTGGAGAGCAGCAGCGAACTCCCGATGGGAAAAACTCCTGGAGACATTCGCAGGATGTAGTGGCTCAGCCCTCCAAAGGTCAGACACTTTTGTAAAACGAGCCGAGATGAGCGTCGATTCACACCTTCGTGTTTCCCGTTTTTAACCAGCTGAGAAGCAATAGCATCAGCTGAAACGGGACATTGACGAGGGGATTGTCGTGACCTACCAGTCAAGTTGTTTATAGTATTCCATGCCAGCCGGCTGGAGTGCAAAAAGTCAATGCTGCGGACCGTCTCTGACCAGCGATTTCTCCGCTTCCTGTCGAGCCTTGTGAGTAGGGCTGTGGCAGCCCAATCCGAATCAGGGCCACCAGGTGACTGCAGGAAATGCTGATAGAGGTCGTCACACTCCGCATCCCAGCAAGGTATGTGGTTTGATCGTCGACCACGAGGGATGCATTTCTTCGCCGCAGTGCTTATTACCTTGCAAAAGCACTGGTAAACCTGATCAATGTTCTGAGATTCAGGTGGCGGTATACTCTTGGCCAGTTTGTTGGTTAAATTAGAATAGTGGTCCCAGTTGGCCTTGCAGAAGTTCCATCGCTTTACAGGCTTGCTAGGTTTTGGGTGAGCAAGTTTGGGTGGACTTATAAGCGAGGGTTGGTGTTGTGACCTTGGGAACTTTCCTAAGATACGTCTGTCAGGTAAGCGATTGTCCAAATCGACACTGGCAAATGCAAGATCTGGGTTGGTGTCTGTTTTCCAGCGGCCAGAGTGGAAACTGGCGGCCTCCTTGGGGCTATATAGTAGGGTGAAGTTGTTGGCACTGGCCCAGCCAGCCAGGCATTCACCATCTGGATTGTTATTATCATAGCCCAGTCAACATGGTGGCAGTTGCCAGCATAGAGGCAGGGATGGGGCAATGCTGGAAGATCAGATGCTTGCATCCGTGTTGGAGGGGGTGTGTAGACGTTGACTATTTTATAGTTATCAACATCCACGCACACCCACTCGATCTCCGATGTTGGTGGGGACTGGTTGATTAGGATCCACTTCAGACGCTCATGGACAAACGTAGCAAGACCATGTTTCCTGGTGAAGGAAAACCCAGCTAGATGGTAGCTCGTAAGATCTAGCCTTTCTACCAAGGTGCATCGGGTTTCCTGTAAGAGGATGACGAGTGCCTCACACTGTAACGCAAGATGATGCAACACGCTCATCTTGCTTGCGGTGAGGCCTTCGATGTTCAGTTGGAGAATGCTGGGCCTTTGGAACTTGTTGACGGTGCGCCAAAGATGCGCATTGCCCCGTCCTGAAAAGGACGTTTGCCACTGCCCAGCTTGAACATCGTTAGGTGTCTCGCCGTTAAGGCAGATTCGGTTTCTGTCAGCCAGATTAGATAGCGTAGACAGAGTAACGCTCCGGGCTACGGAAAAGCATCTGCCATCCGGAGCTGGTATGCACACTGTAATTGTAGCAGAGTTGATCAACTCTGTCAACAGCTGCTTTGGTAGCATTGTGGTCAAGAATCATATCAGGTAAACCTGTTGCTTCATTAGGTTTGTTGTTGTTGTGCATGATGGAAAGTAAAACCACAGCTTTCTTTTTACGAGGTACATATGATACTAACGTTTGCTTGTGACTAAAACCAAGGTAGCTGGATCCAACTCTCGTTTCTTTACCAGTTACAAATTCAATGATAAGTTCTTGCCTGTTTTTTCTCATCTTCTTGCGTATGAGGCAGTTTTTGACGTAATATCCAGGCGCAGCAGCCATTGGATTGTGTTGTCATCCAGCTATGTTAGGTTCACATCATCTCGGGGTCTATAGATTGGACAGTGGTGTAGGATGTGTTGAGGCTCCAGTCCCCATGTGCAATATGGTGAGTTGCCTAAGCCCCATGTGTACATGTTGCTGTTAAACCAGCCCACTCCACTGCGAAGACAATTGAGTTTCACCGAAGTTAATTTTGCTCCAGGAGGTGGTTTGGTACTAGGAGAGACTGTGAGCTGCTCTGGTTTTGTAGTCTTTTCCCAGCTGTAGTTCCATGTCTTGGACAGGTTAAAGTTAGAGCAAAGGAGCTCTGCAGGATGGCGGGAAAAAGGGTGGTGGGATTTTGAATGCTTGGCTGGAGGGATTGGGCTTCCATCACCAGTTTATTCAGGGGGTGGCTATCACATGATGCACCAGGTGTGCTCTGCGCAGGCTTGCTAGGGCAATGCCTGATAGCACTGGTAGGAAATCGGTAGGAATTGGGCAAAGGCATCCAGTGATTATCCTAATTGTGTGATTTAGGATTGCATCAATCTGCTGACATGAACACTTCAGCACCAGGATGCGGCAGCATACTCTGTGGTGCTGTATGCAATCGCAAGAGCATTGTGCCTTTTTTTCATTGTGCCCAGCAAGGTAATGTGGTTTTGAAGTAAGTCTGTAGCCAATTGGGAACTGGTAAACCAATCGTCAGTAGTAATTTTGACTCCACTGAAATGCAGAGGTTGTGAATGGTGTTTTACAACATCAGCCAACAAGCCAACGTTTCTTTGGTTTTCTTGACGTCTAATATACAGCATCCCATTAGAAGTGTAACCAGTAAGGCAATAGCATTACAGAAAAAGCTTCGTTCCATACTTGTCTGGCTTACTGGGCACATATTGTCAAAAACTACGACTTCGAAGTGGTACCTGTTGTTCATCTACGGTTACAAATGCACCCACTGCACAATGCGTTCTACAATTATCAATAAACTTTTCCCACATTTGACGCAACACAGCAAATTTATCTTCCATGCTATCACTGTCTTCATGACTATCAAAGCTAAGGTTTGCTATGATTTGCTTCAATTGATTATGGCCAAAAGATGCTGGAAAAATAGATCTTATTGATGGGCCTGATGACCATAGTGAACAAAGAGATGCAAGTTGAGATCGATACACTCCAATGAGCTACAGAAGACCAACAATGCCCTATATTTCACATAAGTCAACTGGCACTTATTCATCCGGATTTTTGCTCTTTGCTCTTAGGTCCTTTCTAGCACGATTATTTGTGTGCTTAACTATTTGTTTTAGCAGGTTCTCATCAATAAAGCAAGCAAATGCACCTGCTTCATTTTGAATGTTTTTTGCAGGACCGACTGGTCCTTGTGTGGTGTGTCTTGAGACTACACGTGCAAGTTCTAGATGATTGGGGACACGAGGTAGCTCATACACTGCCATTTCTTCCTTTTGAATGAGTATTGAGCTGCAACATCATTGGACCTGCTGCCAGTAGTGTTGTCACTATCACTCTCGCTCATACTATTATCAGTCATATAATTTTCCTCACTTATGGAGGCACTCAACTTGGTACCAGCACAAGGGTGATCAATACTCTCTGGAGTTTCATCGTCACACACTTCTGGTGATGGCTGGTACACATCGTCTTCAGAATCCTCGGCTTTCAATTGTGTCTTCATCGTCTCCCTCTGAATCTGACTAGTTCGGTAGTTGTGTTGCAGTTCTTGCTGCTTCCAATAGTCTCCTTGTCGTATCGCTTGATTTAATAAACTATCCCAAACTTGCACAAATAGTCAAAAGTAACCTGATTGACGTCTTCTTTTATTTATTATTGCGCATAAAATTTATTTTTGTGGTACTTCAAAAACTTACTTCTGGCAAAATAACATGCTATAATAAAAAACTTCCCAATTACCTAACACGGGTCTCCAGAGACCATATAGATTTTTTACACTAAAACCTAAATAACGTTTTTCTGCTAAAAAAATTAAACATGTGGATGTGAAATGGGAGGAGATTAAACACTCGCAGAATACAAGTAATCACGCCTAATGTAGCCAAACAGCCATGGAGATGCAAAGGAAGAGAAACCAGCTTGGGTTACGAAAGACCCACATAGGTGTTTAAAGGTTAATTAGACAATTACCGCAAATGCATTGTAACAATGCGATTTACCGATCTGCCTTCAATAACTATGCATGCGAAAGTGATTGGTTAACTGCTTTAAATAAATAAAATTTGGCTGTTTTAATGGAAAAGCCATAGAATGTCTTGCAAAACGCTTTGTTTACAAGAGTAAATAGCATTTCAGTCATACTCATCGATTTTACGTCACCAAATGACTCTGAAAAAAGGTTCCTAAACCTATTAAAAGAAAATTGCTCGCATCTTATTGATAAACAAAACAAAATGCTTTGTTGCATTTCTTTTAACTATGGATGCATTTCAAAGTGTGTATCGCTCAACACAGCAAAGTGCATATCTCAATGCTCTTGTTATGAGCAGAGAACGTCTTTATGGTTACCCACCACCCTAGTTTCAGTAAAATCAAGCTGCCTAACGTATGTTTTTGTTTCTTTTGGCAAATAGGACATTATCAAGTTTGTTAACAACTAAATGGCTATAACTTCAATGCTAAAATTTTAATTTGGCCTTAGCATCTTCTTTAACTTTTATTGTAGCAAAACTGGCAGCCTGCAAATCCAACAGATTTTCGACTAATGTGTTAAAATCGGTAAAACGTTTCAACGAAAGAAACTCCTGCTGTGAATCCAATCAAAGTCGTGCACTCAGCAGACGAATGCAATTTTTTATGAGTCTTATGAAAACAGACAGGCTATCTACATTCGACAGAGGTGCCAAAATTGGCAAAACATTTCAGAAATTAGTTTTGGAGAAAGCAAACCCCTGCTTATTTTTTTTACTATGCTAGTATGCAGACGTATGTAGGCAGCAACTGCCAGCTTGCCATCAAATAACTAACTAGGAAAAATTTGTAGTTTTCTGCAGCCAATAAAGGGAAGCTTTTAGAACAAAAAATTTTCAACTTATAATTCTAAAATGTCAACAGCGTCTCTTAATGAAAAACTGGAAGAAATATGTAACAAGTTATCGGAAAAGCTTGACAAGTTAAACAGCTCCTTAAACGAAAAAGTAAATAAGTTGGATGAAAAGTTAGATGGCGTCACCTGCAGATTAAATGTGTCGGAAAACCTCTTTCAAGAAAAATGGGATGAGTTAAAGTCAAATCAACTTTTAAAAGCCGATAAAACAGAGGTTGAAAAGCTGCAAGCAAGAATCTCAAAGCTAGAAGGTACCAAGAAAGAACAAGATAAAGTTATAATACTGCTGAAGTTGTATGAAAAACGTTTTAATGTTTTGATACACAGCATTCCGGAACAGGAAAGAAGTGCATGGGAGATCCCCCTTCAGACCCTCAGACTCGTACATACTTTTCATGAAAAAAGGACTTCAGATTGACGACCCTGCATTAATCCCTTTCCCTGATTATTGTTTGCTGCAAAGGCCAATTTACGATGGAACGTGGGCTTAAAATAATTCAACGAAGAAAGACGAATGAATAAGCAAAGCTCTGTTTACATAACTGAACATCTTTCGAAACAATTTCAACAAGAAAGAAAACTGCTTTTACCATTTTTTAAAGAAGCCAAGCGTAGAAAACAAAAAAATGGTTTGGAAGGCTGAAAATGGACATTATTCGTTATATGTCGATGGCATAAAAGTCGATCTTCTAACTTCGCCAACTGACAATGACAGCATGACATCAGACTCGGACTAATCTGCGACCACCGTCTTATGAGACATCGTCATCCGTATTGTGACAATGTATGATCATCCTTTATGACAATATAAGAATTTATGTATGATTTCCCCCTTTATGACAATATAAGAGATTATGTTGGATTTCATGACGCTCGATAAACTACTGTATTATATCGTAGGCCTATTTGTTTCATTTCTCTTGACTGTGCCTGGATTCGAACTGGTTTTGTTACAATGTAGTATAAAGCCAAGGCGCTTCTTGCGGAATCTGGGTTCTTTTTAGGCAAAGGACTCAATCCTGCAATAGGCGCCTGAAAAACGGCTAGAAACTTGTTGCAAACTTAATTGCTTGCCATTTGTAGCAAGGCAGAAAACTTTCGCTCTACTTTGATACAATTGGCATATTTACTGGCTGTTTTCCACTTTTTGTGTGCTCGTTATTTGGTTATGACCGCTGATTTGAACTGCGATGTGACTCGTCAAGCAGTCACTACAGAGAACGAGGTAACAATTGACTATGATAATTTCTCTGACATATTTTTTCAATCACTTCTAAACAAATCTTAACTGTTGTGAAACTTATGATCTTATCAGCAACGAGACGTTCTCAGTTAGCGGTCAAGACAGTTCAAAGACGGACATGTTTTTTCGCAGCATGTGATTGCTAGGAAACTGGTAGCAGTGGTGCGTGCTAAGAATTCTGCAACAATGACAACAAGTTTAAATCGAAAATTTGAACGTGTGTTAAAGCAATGGAGGGTATTTTTTCTAGGCTTGATAAAATTGATTTGAAATTTAATAAACTAGAAAACCGAATTAATTGCCTTGAACATTAAGTTGAGCAACGATATGAAGAAATAATACATGGAATAGAGGAAGACGAAGATAGCGTTTGGGAAAGCCACCAAAAGACCTTAGAAAAATGTGATAAATTTCTGAAAAATGTGCTGGAAATGGACCCCGATGACATTGAGGTAGCTGACATCCATCGCCTTCCTCAAACACCACAAAGCAGGGAAGGAATCAGGTCAATTGCCCAATTATAGTGAAATTATCACATGCCATGGATAAAAGACAATTTTTTTCCAATCTAAAAAGACTAAAATCATTCAGCACTATGAGAAGAACCGCCAAGAAATCAACCATATTTGTTACTGACCATTTGCTGAAAGTTTTCCTACAACAAAAGAAGTTGCTGATGCCGCAATTCAAGATTGCTAAAGAAAATAAACAAAAAACCTCCTGGCGTGCTGAAGATGGTGAATACGTTCTCTATGTTGACAATGAAAAGGTAGTTCATAAGCCTAGTTTATCTAACCCCTCTATTCATTAAGTTATAGGACTATACCTTTTAACTCGTATCTATGCCATTAGCCTATACTTTACCCTTTTTTCTTATCTTGGTGAATGAATATAATCATAGGCCTCCCTAAAGGCGCTTAGCTATTATTAATTCGAGTTCTTGTTCTTACAGGGTACTTATGACCTGCCATTGTTTTCTCATGTCAACTTGTTCAAGGTGTAATACTCAGTTTGGTTTTATTTTCAATCATAGTAACTTTGCATAACGCCGCTTGATGTAAAACTCTTGAGATTAAAACCGCCATTCTATCTTGTTTAACAAATGCATGTTAAATTTGCCATACCTCCTAATCGGTTCACTTCCTCTTTGTTTAAATGTAGTTCTCTCGTAGCTTTTAGCTACCATGCATTTAATCGAAAAATTGTATGAGTAGATCAAGGGTAAATTATGTATTTAATTGTGAAATTGTATGAGTAAATTATGCATTGTTGATTGTAAAAGTATTGTATGAGTTAAGCATGCATGCGAAAGCTATCGTCGTTTTTATGCAGAAGTTTTTGCTAAACGATAGCACGCAAAGCCATTCAGAGAATCGAGCTTTGTAGTAACCAACCCAACAATCGTTGCTGTGGCAGCAAGTCATTTTTTCATTTGCATTCTGTAAGCAACCATGTCACTGCTGCTACACACTTTTAATGCACTGCGTGAACTCCTACGTATGTTTTTGCTGCAGCAAGTAACCACGTTATTTCTTGCTCCCAACTGCTTCACTTATTGTATGGCGCCTGATTTATTATGCGACAGTGACTTGTCGGGATCCCTGCGCATGAGTCAAGCAGTCCAACCCAGTGATGACCCTACAGAGTTGTGCGACTATGTTTTCGATTCTTTAGCACAGCAATATAATGAAATGTGAATAAATTGACATCTTTGATAATGAAAATTCTTTTACAAATGAAATTGACTTCTTGATATTCCTGTACCTCAACATTAGAACCTTAAACAAATACTTCAACGACTTGCATAACCTCATAGCGTTCTTACCTTTTAAACTGGATGTTGTATGTCTATCTGAATCTCAAATCGATGAACCCTTTAAAAATATCGAAATAGATGTATAAACGTGGTTTGACTGTTGCACCAAACAGAGAGCTCAATGGTACACGCCAGAGCATAAACAGAAAATCGGTCACCAAATGAAATTAAAAATAAAAAACCCCCAACAGGCTGTTTTGCCGTGAGGCACTTCAGGGGGGACACTAAAAACTATAAATGGTAAAATCTAAAACAATAGAACATCAAAGATTGGAACGGCAAAATGATAAAACAATGTAGACTTTCAGGGTGAAACTCAAGGTTGATTTACGCAATAGCGTATAAGAACACTGCATCTGAGTGCATCAAACTTTGCCGTGCTGTAAAACACAAAGCAGCGATGGTGAGGGGCAGAAAAAACAACAGTTGTAAGCGCTTGATTACGATTGCAAGACGGGGAACCAGACGAAGACGATGTAAGCTGGTGGGATCGATTCTTTGAGAAAGCAAAGTCATTACTTCAGGTTTTTAAGTTTAAATTTGTTTCTGTGGCGGCATTTTGAAATGAGTTCGGATCTTTTGTTTAGAAGAGATTTTTGGTCAGCCTGCAGAATAAATAGCTTTTCGGCTAAGCAAAGCGGGCATCTTTTGGCACCATTCCAGTACGGCGGGGCATGGTAAACGATAGATCAGGTTATTAGGGGTTCTATTTTCGTGTCCTTGCAGTTCCACACAGCCTTAGAGAGCTCGGTTGCGTTACGTTTATGTTGCTCCCTAAAAGAATGAGTGCGGTTGTTGAACCTTGCTTTAAATGTTGTTGCGCAGCTTCCGTAGTACACTTTTTTATCTTCGCCGGTGTTTAGAGTGGCTTTGTAGATAACGGAGCTTTCGCAACATTTGCCGTTCATCGAGCAGTTTGCCTTAACCCTACAATTGCAAGGCTTAGGTGGAGGTAGGCTTTTGACATCTCGGTGGGTGCGCAGGATGCCTTTATTGTGTTGGTTGATGATAGAACCAATGCTGGGGGTGCAGGAGTAGCTGACCTTTATGCTTTTCTGGTTAAAAAGTTTATGTAGTTTAGAGTGGGGCGGGAAGTGCTTGTCGACCAACTTTAGGAATTCTTTGCCAATTTTGGTGCTAACTTGTTCGTTATAGGGCGGATTGAACCGAATAACGGTGCACTTTCTTCTCTGCTTTGCATTGGTGGGTTGTGGCCTGTAATTAAGCCCTGCCGGGAACCGTGCTTCTTGGAGGGCCTCCTCGTATGCTGGGGCAGCTTTGCGGAACTCATCGAGGTCGCATGAATTGGTGCTTATACGATTAGCAATCATGGCGGGAAGGTGTTCCTTGATGCTTGGGGGGTGGTTGGAACGGGCATCAATATAAAGTGGTTCGCTATTTGGTTTGTGGTACGGCCAGTATTTACCAGATTTTAGATCCAGATTCAGATCCAGGAAGTCGGTTTGAACTAGGTTGCATTCTGTTGTGATATCAAGTTTGTTGTTCTTGAAGATTGCTACGATTTTTTTACGGAGCTGGTCTGCCAAATGGTCTGATGTGCAAGGGGAAATAGCAAGGCCGTCGTCTTTATAGAGCCCAATAAACTGGTTGCCTGTGAGAACGATTTGCTGACTCAGTAGATTAGATAAAGCCCAACCAATTCGCAAACTTCGGCCCCATCATACGATCCCATTGTCACGTCAAAAGTCGTACTGTTGTTTTTGATCCAGGTACTGCCGTCGGAAAACAACAGTGATTTTCTACAATGCATGATCGTGTTAATCACGCTGTCATCAATCGGAGTGAACTTTTTTGCGAAAGAAATGGCGTTTGAAAGGAGCTCTTGTGTGATGGACGGATAAAAATCTACAATGTCGAATTTGATGAATCTGTATTTTGGTTTGTTTTCAAGGCTTTTGAACCAGTCGATAACCGACTTTGTGCTACGCCATTGGGGAAGCTTGGATTTATTACGCACGGCATTGTTGATTTTCTCAAGATAAAATTTGCTAATTTTTCCGATTTCGGATTTTACTGGGTTGATGAGCCTGCATTTGGGGTTGCGAACGAAGTTTGGTTTATGGTCCTTGAGAGTAATAAATGCTTCCTTTTGAGGGAACGATTGAATTCTGTCGTCTAAGTTTGCAGTTTCAGCAATGGCTTTGGCTTCAGCGTTGATCTTACTGAGAACATCTGGGCTTGATTTACGATAGGTTGATGTTACGTTGTCGCTGAGAAGCCTGTTGTAATCTGGGGCGCTGATCTTGAACGTATTTGTTGTTTTGTTCGCAGGGATCAGGAGTTTCAGTACGTCTAATTCAGGGTGGTCCAAGTTTGCCAGCGTTTGAGGCCACAATATTATTCTAGTGTTGTTACCGGGCCACGTTAGTGCTAAGCATAGGACCTAATTATCGTTAAAAAGTAAGGTTGGCAATAACCTTACCAGCTAACTAGCCTGTACGCCAAAAATAACTACACTTTTGGACTGTCGTGATGGGCTACCGGTCCAAAAATACAAGCCGCACATTAAACGAAAAGAAAACGTTGCTAAGCCACATAATTACTGCGCCTCACAGTTCAGTGCAAGAAAACGGTGTGGCTGAGTTTGTGTTAGGTCGGCATCATCATGAAGTGTCTTAGAGATGCCATAAGGCCGCACCGGCGTGAATCCTTCTCACCGCCGCTGTGCCACGTACCATGTAATAGTACACTAGTTTGCCACTGCGGCCGAGGGGAAGAAAGTTCGCAAAGTCGGAGAGAACAGGCGAAGGTTACTAGCAAATGGGACACGGGCCACAATAAATGATCCCGCGGGCCACATGTGGCCCGCTGGCCTGGGTTTGGACCAGCCTGGTCTAATTGTTTTAATGTCTATGGAAAGCTGTTTTTGAAATCTGCTGGCTCGACCTTCAAATTTAATGGACCAAATGAGTTCATACAGGTCCAATTCAAAAGCCAGCAATCTCTCATCCTGGGGGGGAGTTCTTTCTGAGGGGAAGCCAAAAGATTGTGTGGGGGTGCATTCCTGCTCGATTTTATCATCGGCAAAAAACGCTTTCCATCTAAGACGCTTGATAAAACTTTCCGTTTTTTCCAACATTGATTGAAGATCAGCTTGTTGCTGGGCAGTGGGATATTCTTCATTGAATATTTCAAATTGACTTTTTCCATATCCATGCTGGTGAACGCCTGGGTTTAACGGTGAGAGAGCTCAACGACCAAGGGAAGGATCAAAATATATACGTGATTTGACCGTTGCACCAAACAGAGAGCTCAATGGCACACGCCAGAGCATAAACAGAAAATCGGTCACCAAAGAAATAGCTGGATATAACTTCGTTCATGTCAAACCTAAAAATAAAGGGCAAGCAGGCGGGGTAGCTATTTACATCAATGTTAGAATCAAATTCAGAAAAGTTGATTGTTTCAATCTCTGTCGTTCTGAATCCTTATGGTTAAAACTTCAGCTTCAAGAGTGAACCAAATCGGTTATTATTGGTACAATTTATAGACATCCAAGTGAAAATATTAATAAATTTGTAGAGGATTTTTCTGACTGCCTAGATACGCTAACAGAAAATAACAACACCTTTTACATTCTAGGAGATATTAATATCAACACTCAAAATAAATCCTTCACTGAAAAATATTTGAATGTAATTACCAGCAATGGAGCGGTATCCGTCATCACTGAACCCACACGAGTGACCACCAAAACGGCAACTGTAATTGACATCATCACTAATGATACCAGCCATAAAATTATCCCAAGGGTCATGTATAGCTCTATAACTGATCATTTTCTTATTGCATGCAAAGTAAGTCAGCTCAATCTATTCAGTAGAAAAATGAATACTTTTTTTATTGCGATAAAAGGAAATTTTGCAGTAACACGTATTGTGAAGAAATGTAAAACAAACTGGCAAACATAGTGCTATCCAATTTCCCTTTCCAACGTGATGAATTCAATGACGTCTTTGAAATGTTTGTTAACATGCAGTCTCTGATACAATAGAGAAACATGCACCACTAAAGCAATAAAGCAGAAAGCAGGCAAGGCTTGCAAAGAAGCCTTGGATTACAAAAGGCATTTTTACTTCAGTCAAAAGAAAGAACTCAATGCTTTGCAGCCATTTCATAAATGGTAACGTAAATGAAAAAAGATTTTTCCGCAAATATACAAACATTCTCACTAAACTGAAGGCCTTGTCAAAGAAAATTTACTTTTGTTCAGAAATCAACAAAAACAAGAGTAACGCACACAAAACCTGGGATATTATTTGATTAGTGCTGCCAAACAAGTTAAACCGCGAGCCTCCCTTAAAATAAACAACGTGATTTTGAGGGAACCTTTCGTTATCGCCAACGAATTCAATCGATCTCACCATAACTCTTTTGGTTCTTCTTAAAATTATCATCTGATTTTCCCTCAAACACCACGTCTCACTTCCATATAACATTGCCGATCTTACACAACTAGGATACACCATCCCTTTCATTTTCAAATAAAACCTTCTCCCAAGTAACAACTCTCTGCCTTTTCTAAATTTCATCCATCCGATGCTTCCTCTTGCAGTCACTGCAGTTTCACACCCACCACTAGCATTCAGCCAATCTCAAGATAACAAAAACCCTTCACGGTCTCCATCTCATCACACAACACCTCCACTGGTTCTTCCTTGCCGTCTTCAATATCTTCACATCTTCTGCAGATAAACTGTTGTGCAAAATTGCTGGATACTTTTTTCGTTCGGTCGCATCTAGCGTGAATCCATTTCTTACATACTGTGCACTACACTGCATTAGACATAACTCTTTTATCATATATTCCACGCGGATCTACTTTGCTACGTACCATTTCTCCTTCTGCACCACTCACCATCATCTTGGTCTTTCTAATATTTACTTTCATTCCCTTGCTTTCCAATGCACCTTTCCATCTTTGGAACCTCTCCCTTAATTCCTCCAAATTTTCGCTCATCAGCACCAGGTCATCTGCGTACAAAATTTCATTCAGTAGCCCTCTTGCTTGTTCTGTCACTGCATCAACCACAATAGCAAATATCAATGGAGATATTACAGAACCTTGATGCACACCAACCCTTACCCCAAATTCCTCTGATAAACTTGATCCAACTTTGACCTTCGTCCTTGAACCCTCATACAAACTCATTACTGCTTTCACCAACACTTCAGGCAGGCTTTTCTTTCTTAGTGCCCATTTCATCACTTTTCTGGGAACCCTATCAAATGCTTTTTTCAAGTCTACAAAACGCATATACAGCTTTTTCTCCCTTCCACGAAATTCTTCTTGCATTCTTCTCAAAATAAATAAAGCATTAGTCGTGCCCTTCCCAGGCATAAAGCCAAATTGCATGTCACCTACCTTCATTAATTCTCTTGATCGAGACGCACTCTCTCAACTATCTTCATTGCATGCTCCAGCAGCTTCATTCCTTTATATGCTCCACAATCCATCACATCTCCCTTTTCTTTAAAGATTGGGACAACTACACATGTTTCCATTCCTCTGGCATACCTTTTCCATCTAAAACTCTCTGACACAGCTTTATATTACTCCAACACCAAACTTTTCACTCGCCATTATCATATCCATATTTACATCAGAGGGACCAGCTGCTTTTCCCAATTTCATCTTATTCATAGCTTCCACCACCTTCTCATAAGTGACTTCTTCAACTGGTCCTTCAACCATATCTGTTTTTGCCATTAGATCCCATTCATTTTCCACATTCATGATCTTTTCCATATGATCCTTCCATAATTTTCCTCGATTTTTTCACTAACCTCAAGTCTCCCATCTTTATCTTTCATGCAACCTCCACCATTTATGTCCTTTCCACCCTTTCTCATGAACTTCACTAACTTTCTCATGAATTTCACGAAGTCAATAAAAATAATCAAAATCAAAAAATAATCTGTATCTTCCCATGTTTTCCACATACTGCTGACCCACTGTCAAAGATCTCGGAGGTTTTAAGGAGCTTGGAACAAAATTTGGAACTATTAAACCCTGATTTAAAATAACAATCCTTCAAAAATTTAAAATTGCTTGAAAAATCACGTACTGGAAAGCTATGCAGTATGCACAGGCATAAAACGCCGAATCTCAATTTTATTTCTTTTTTACTTAACATATTCTAAACATTATGTGTGATGCTTTATATCTGTCGCCTTAAATGTGGCGACTGACACATTTTCTAGGTGGCTGCTTGACTGTAAGACCTTTATTGGTCACTTTGCAGTCCCCCTCGCGATGCATTATCTTTTATCTTTTTTTCAATATGTTTGTGAACATAATATATTGTTTTCCTTGTTTGCTTTTCTTTCTGCACCTCGTGAGTATGTTTGAACTACTACTACTACTACTGCTGTA
The DNA here is from genome assembly GCA_964006365.1 of Trididemnum miniatum. Taxonomy (NCBI): domain Eukaryota; kingdom Metazoa; phylum Chordata; class Ascidiacea; order Aplousobranchia; family Didemnidae; genus Trididemnum; species Trididemnum miniatum. The sequence continues at coordinate 1,459,800 of OZ023249.1, forward strand.
AACTCAAAGTGAAGTTTTGCAAGCAGCTCACGACAAATGCAATTTTCCGTGAGCCTGATGCAATCCTCTCCTTTCTTGTCAGTGCTTTTTTCAATTTTAATTATGTCAGTTGATTCAGAAACTATTACTCTTGATTGTATTCAAATTGTGATTGCGTTCAGAACTCAAAAATAGTTGCGGTGCAATAATTGAGCCACAAGTGCTCAGCTCTGCTTATGGTAATTGCCACAATAAGTTGTTGGAAAATTTTCTTGCATTTGTGGTTTTATTAAGTTCATTGAAACTTGAATACTGCGTTTGATCTATCAAAGGCTCCGTCCATCATACTTAATGATAGTAGTCTAAATTAACTGACTTGTCTGTAAATTTGAATATTTGGAATACAATAACTGTGGGACGAAAATAGCTTTGGGAGGAAACTGAAACCAGAGTAAATTCCATAAGTGGGCGTTTCGACAACATAGATTGTGCTGTCATCATCAGCAGTGTGAGCAAGGCAGTACAATACTGAAAGAACTCCTTTAACTTTGCTCTCTGATGCATTGCTAATGACGACAGCTGAATCTATTTTGTCGAAATGTCTCGTTTTGAGATTTACTGTGGTTTTACTTTCCTTGTTAAGAAATTTGGGTGTTGTTTTTCAGCAAATAAAATTATTCCTACTGAATTGCAAAAGCAAGCTCTCGATTTGCAAGAAAAGCTTGAGTTTGATGATAGAGGAGGAGAAGGAGTCACAAATCACATTGATGATGAATATAAATGGCTGGGAGTTGAGGATCCTAAGATTGTTGTTACAACAAGTCGTGATCCTAGTGCAAAGTTAAAGGAATTCGCCAAGGTTAGTCCATTTTGTCACTGTATCAGATTTGGCTACAATGAATGTTTACCTATGGTTGTTGTAGAAGAAGATACAGCTTTAGTGGCATCTTGCTAAATTTTAATTCCAGGCGTATTTTCGAGAAAAGTTTGTTTATTTTGCCTTTGTAAGAGAAACTTTTTGTGTTGTATTAAGCACCAGTACTAGTATGGCGAAAAAAAAAAAAACAACAATCATTATCTAAATTTGAGATTTTTTTTATTTAGATGCTCTTTTGTAGCAGATTGGTTATTCTGACTCCAAGCTAACAACGGTGTGTAAATTCTTGATTGCAGATGGTTACAGTAATTGACTGATTCCAATGGAATGTAGTAGTAGTAGTGTCTTTTATTTTTGCACCGTCAAAATAAATAAAACACAGCAACATATGATTTCAAATACAAATGGACGCAGAAAAGAGAAGAAGCGACAAAACGATCAACATTGTAACATGCTAGTGAGAGTGAAACTTGAAGATGAGGGGATTAGTAGGCATGGTCGCAACACCCGATTACACTGAAATAAGGCAAAAAAGAACAAAAGCAGACAAATGACGACGAGATATAAAAAGACGCTGGAGAAACCACAGCTCCAACATCGCATGCTATCAATAGAATCGAATAGCATCGAATTGACTATAGAATGAGTTGTATAGAATGAGTCAGGGTGACGCAAAAAAAAACGTTCATCACCAAAAATCACCAACTTCCGAAATTTTAGTTCAATTGACAAGAAATTTTGGTTACGTGAGGCAAAGCCTGAGTAGCAAACATCTCCTAGGTTTCAAGTCTGTACCAGTTCAAAAACTCTTTGTTTCACTTAGCTCAAAAATGTGCTTGAAATGAGCTCCCCGTCGCAGCAGGCACACTTGGATCTGACGGGCAATGTTCTCAATGACCTTCCCGCATTCCTCTTTTGTGATCGCTCTTGTTCCTGCTTTGATTGCTGCCTTCAGGTCAGGAATTGTCTGAGGGTTGTTGTTATACACCCTGTCCTTATAAGGTGTCCCAGCAGATAAAAATCTGGGGGATTAAGTCTGGCGAATGCGGTGACCACTCTGGGTCACATCTGCAGCTGATCAGTTGGTCAGGAAAGCCTGCTGTAGCCACTCCAATGATTGAGATCTGCGATAAGAAGTCTACGTGCAGTCTTCCGGTTGATTCCAAGCTCCTGACTTCGTCTAAGTACAGACTTTATTGGGCTGTGGTCTGCGGACAGCAGTCTTTGGAAGCCGCAACATTGTGTGAAGCCCTGATATGGGGTGCCGTTAGTAAAATTCATATTGCATGCACTTTACGGACAAATTAACGACTTTTGCAATTCTAAGACGAAATGGTAAATTAAAAACTTAGACTCATTTTGCGGACTGTAAAATAACAATGGAATGACAAAGGATTTTGTTGAAAACTTATTAATGAAGTGCCATTTGTAAAATTGATATTGCACTCACTCTACAGACAAATCAATGCTTTCGTCCAGTCTAGGACAAAATCGTAATGAAAAATGTTTTAACGTTTTGCGGACTGTAAAGTAAGAAGTAGTTTAACTGCACGACGAGATAGTCTTACGTTGAAGACCAGTTTCGGCGGCTAGTAAAATGGTACTGATCGTAAAATCCATTCGGAAACAATCGGAAACCTTATGTCATGTTTTTCGGTCACTGGCGGGAAAGTTAGGTACAGTACAACAGTTAACTACAGAGGTTACTAAATGATGTAAGGTTTCCAAATGGATTTTACGATACAGCACTATTTTACAAACTTCAACTCCAAAAATAGAATTTTTTTCTAGTTTCTCTTCTATTCTTGATTGCAATTTCTTGTTGTGACTTTGCGGATTTGAACTAATAAAGATCATGAGTAAGTAGCCTACTCGCTCTGGTTGTCCTATGCACGAATGCCCTTCATGAAGATGTTTCCAACACATAGTCAGTATTGCAACACTTGTTGTTATATGCCTTTGCCATTGTTCGACACATCACCCATGACGTAGATTTGCGGTGCGTTCATTTTTTTTCAGACTTTTGCTAGTTGTAGGTCACATAATAGACTCAAAAAGCGCTGCCAATGGAAGAGTGTTGGTGGATTCTTCTGGTGGTGATCAGCCTCTTGATCTTGTCGTGAGACATGAAACATAAAATGATGCAATGAACATGCGATATCGTCTCATTAGTTTGGGCAGCATGCACAGTTGCACCACTTACTGAGGATGTCATTGGTTGCGCTCTGGATTGTGCACGCTTCCTAGTCTTTCAAGATTGTTGCCGTATTGTTACGTCAGAATTGTGTGCAAAGCGAATTGCAAGCTTAGCTGCTACCTGTTGCTATGTATTTATATGCATGCAGAGCTAACTTGTTCTGAGAATGATAGTTCTAATTTGTTGGTTTTATGAGAAACAGTTGGCTAAAAATAAAAAAAAACATTAAAATTTTGTAACCGGCAGTCATGTGTGTGCTGCCTTGTTTTTAGACTTGAGTCTTGAAACACTTAGATTTTCACCTACTTTTAGAACAAGAAAATGAGCAAAGCAGTAAGAAATTCGAGAAAAAATTTAAGAACACAAAATGAAGTTTGAAAGGTGTTCACTTTGTGCTCTGCGGCGAATGTGACTGTAAATTTGATTTGGAAGTGGTAAAAAGACAGCTTTTTCTGCTCATAATTACCCTATTCATATGTTCAATTTATGTGGGCTTTAAGCTCACATTAATGTCAGTTTGATGTTAATGCTCACATTAATGTGAGTTTGTTGCTGTGGGCTTGGTGTCATAATCACTTTTTTAGGTTATACTAGGGCCTGCTAAAGTCAATTAATTCAAAGTTTGTTCAGGACCTTAATACATGATCAAACTTGTACCAACTTTCGTTTCAGGTGTTAAGGAGTCTGTTTTGCTAGGTTTTACAAGTCAAAATAAAGTCAAAATTTTGCATGAAGTCAAAACTTGTCAAAATTGCCTTCATCAAAAATTTTCTCACAATAATCAAGAAACTTCTATTTTTTTTATCTTTTTGAATTTTTGAGCTAATTTTTATACGCAGTTTTATTTAATGACTCCGAAATTGTTGCAATAGTAAAAATGCGTGTGGTAATGGAGAAGGAAACAGCACTTATGCATGAAATCGTTCTAGTAATATTATACTCTGCGGTTTTTGTTAAAAACATTCATGATCACAGACAAACTGTTAATGTACAATACAGTTGAGATAACAACGCATTTTTGTATGGCTCGTTAACCTAAGTTTTGACGTCATGCGTCGCTTCTTTGCATTAGCTTCAAGACTGAGTGATTGAGAAAATGTTCAGATTAGGCTACCTTCTTTAAAAATTTATGTAAATTGCAGATTATAAAACATTTGTAATGAAAATAGTGCAACAAGACATAAACAATAGGCGAAAGCGGTTAGGTCAAAATAAAGTCAAAATTTTGCTAAAATAAAGTCAAAAATAAAATTTTTTAGGTAAAAAAAATGGCCCTAACATCAAAAATTTGACTGTGATGCAGAAAACCAAAAGCAACAAGCCCACATAAATTGGACATATGGACAGAGTAACTGATACCCAAGAGCATAAAGAATGCTAGAATGATCAATTCGACCTCATTGTAAAATTTGAATCATGCTGGATGAGGTTTCGGCTTTTAATCATCTCTGTGAGAAGATTTCGAACAATGTGTTCTGCAAAAATGAAGCCAAAACCAAGTGAATGAAAGTTTTGAAGGAAATGACTCCTCCCACTTCTGTACAAGTTAGTCAGCATCGTTTTTTCTCTTCCCAGCCAGTGACACAATCGTCAAACGGGTGTTTCCTCTTGTGTCAGCACATTGGACCAATGAAAGAAACAAGCTTTATGAAAAACTATCTAATGAAATTTAAAATGCAATTGTCGTCAAATAAATGATACCCGAAAACAAGCAATTGACAAAACAAATAGTTGAGGGGGCAAAGTATGCCAGTAAATATGTAAGGTGTTACGAGCATTTTAAATGAAAAATATGTGATGAATTTGTTGTTTTTGTTTGCTTTCTTTTTAGTTCGAGTCGATGGCAACCATGACCAAAGAACAACTTTTCAATAAAAAATCTTTCGATCATTGTTTGAATTTTCTGAAGTCTAAAGGAATTGAATTCCAAATTTTTACTGCCTTATTTTTGATTGAGAGTAGAAATTTTGAAGATTTGATGCCTTTTCATGTGATAGTCAAGATCACATGTTTGCGGGCGAGTTGCGATTGAGTGACAAGTATTCATGTTTGCGTTTGCATTATTACTTTGTAAATTTGGTGGTGGCTTATTTTTGTAGAAAGATGAGAGTTGAACATGGCATGAAAAAACTTTGATCAAATCAGTATGTATTTCGTCGACTAATTTAGTTGTACAAGTAGTACTAAAACTAAGACAAACTTTTGTATGAATGTTACTGTTGTAAAATTGCGTAATTATGATATTTGCGTTGCTTGTCTGTGGCGTTATTGCCACGTCGTGTTTTGTTGCCTGAGGACTATTGCACAGTTTTGTATTTCTTGCGTTTAGTTTGAGCTGCTTGCCTCACAGTGCTTTGCATGAGTCGAGATAAGACGACGTGAGCAGTTCTTCTATCCAGCGCTGAACTGTTAAATTAATGTTCAGTTTAACGAGGTGCAGTGTAACTATTTTATGTTTCTATCTTTTATGTTTAGAGATAATAACTTACGTTTAAGTTTATTTGAGCCTAACAAAGGTTAATCATTCGTCATAATTTCATGTCAGTTACTTAAGTGTTTGCCAAATTTATCGGCAATAAGTTGTGAATTCTGAACAAAAAAAGCCAACAATTTGTAGTTCGCTGGAAGTTACTTTGAACGTTTTAGTTGATTTTGATGGAGTAAGAATTTCGATTACTTGCCACATTTTGCATCTGTCACTCTCACGATTTGTCAATTCTTGGGCAAAGTACGATTTTTCAGCCATGTTTTTAACATTACTAAGTTTGTTTGCGTAGGTTTTGTACATCTCTTGAAAAATATCGCTACCTTATGGCTAAACCTCAAATGTGCGCAAGATTTTCAGAAAAATTTGCTTTGCACCTTTATTTCTAATTGTTTTCAGCTGATTTTCTCACAAATTGTTCAACTTATCTGTTAAAATGCACTCACCGATTTTAATTTGATACGCTCTAATAATTAACGTCTGACGCAATTAAGTACGTCAGCGCGCATTGTAGGGCAAAACTCAAATGCGTATTTTGCCATTTGAAAAAACGCGCGCGCATTTTAAAATGCGGCAAGTTTGAAATGCAAATGCGGTTAATTTGTTTTTTTTTTTGATAAAACGAGTTCTTTTACATCGATATAGTTCAACCAAGCAGTCTACCTAGAAGATGAAATATTTATTATGCATTTGGGGCCTGGGTTCGATTTTTATCCATTCATGAGATTACTTTACAAATCCAAAAGTTGGCCAGTTTGGCCAAATACTTCGAAAATCGCAAGTGCGAAGAGAGAAATCAGAATACGGATTAAACTGTAGATTTGTGATTACTTACTTCTTAGTCCTGCAGCTGCAAACGACCGCAGTTTTATTTGATGTTAGAGAGAGTATCGATATTTGGGGGGAAATCGGGGGTGTATCCGAAATTTTTCGAGGTGGGTGGGTAGCATCGAGAAAATGTATATTTTGCAGTTTTGTGCTTCCAAGTATATAGAAGCATCAATGCACTAAAGTTTAAAAGAGCTTTTGTGCCCACTCAGCTCCTCCCCTCTTGATTCACCAGTGGAAATATAGTCACCTATTGTTCAGTTATTTCGATGTTTTTATACTCCTGTGTCGAATATCTGTTTCATGTAGACCTATCAGAGTAACTCGCTTTGACAACCACGTTAACTTTCACTTATTCACAGCGTTATTGTTACTAAGATTTCACCTAATTTGACTTGTTTTTATAGATTAACTTTTACCAAAATTTACATGTTTCTGTACTGGAGGAAAAAATTAAAGCGTTTAACTTTAAAATAAACTTACGTTTGTTCGTTGAGAGCTGAGAAAAAAGATGAACATATTGCACTTCAACAAAGTATACCAGAATTTACTGACAAAAAAAAGCACTCGAACACAATACACAAAACAAGGACACTCGGCACAGATGATATCAATCATGATTTTGTACAAATATAACACAAGCGGACTACTTAGTAGTGAAAATAGCAATGAAGCATCATCACTAGTTGAATGAAGAAATCGGAAATCTGGGCTAAACTAGCAGTGTAAATTTGTTAAAGTGTGCGATAGGCAGAATTATTGGTATCGGTATTTTTGAATAATTTGAAAGACGAAGCAGTCGCTTACAAGTGGTCTCTTCAAAGCTGGAGAAAGCAAGTTAATTGGGCGACAATATGGACTGACAATCTTGATGCCAAAGTCAAAGCCGATCAATGCAAACAAGTTATATTATTTGTTAAAGGCTAATATCGATACCGATGACGGAATTGCGATTTTGACAAAGCATGTTGTTTTGTGTGTGTTAGTACGTGCAATAAAGATGTGCTTGTTACACAATAAAGAATCTTTGATTCTTAAAAGTCATATACGCAAAGAAATGAAAGTTCTTAAAAAATAAAAAACAAGTAGCCCTCTGTAGTTGGACCTACAGTTGTTAAAATGAGGAAATAAAATTATCGAACTCCACCATCCAGTCGAAAGTTTTTATGGCAAATATGTTTCTAATCTCCTTTGAATTTTCTAACTTCCACTTTCCTCCTTTTATAGGAGTCATGACTGCCTGGGATATAACATTTTTCGTTGGAAAATGTCGATATAATTTTGGAAGGTGAGAAGGTACATTCTCATAAACACCAAAAGTTCCAGATTGCTCTTTCACGCAACAGTTAATTTCCACTTTGGTGCAGGGGCCATCAACATCCTTTAAGAACCGTTTAGGAATTCTGCCAATATAAAGGATCTCTTTTTTATTGGCAGAATACACACAAGCGCACCAGGTTTGCTGTACTTCGCTCTTCTGTGTAAGTGGCGATAACCACCTCCAATAGTTCACGAATTTTTCGATCGAACTCTCGCTGCATTCACTGTCTGGATCGGACATACGCTCATCCGCATACTCTTCTGTAGCGTCACTATCGGAATCAATGGGACGGAGTTGGGGGATGGTGGGTTCATCATTAGCTTTTTTTTTCATTTTAGATTTTTCGACGTTTTCATTTTCAATTTTTTTGGCAAATGTTTCGTCGGTAATTATTGCTCCTTTCATGTTAATTCTTCTTCGTTTGGGTGGAGCTTGGTGAGAGGCTGGTTTAATTTTCTCTAGAAGCAGCTTCTCGAAACTTGTGTTTGGCGTTGAGCTGGCCAAATGTTGTGTACTTGAACCTGCAGTAGACGCTGCAACGACTGTTGTTGCAGCAGGCACAGAGATCCATGCCGGAATCCAGACCATTCCTTTACCAGCAGGTTCGGACGGCTCTGGTCCTAATTGAGCGCAGTATCCAAAACACTGCAGTTTTTCATGAGTTTCATTTTGCGCGGGCTTATTTTTGCTCGGTGTGACTGCGCTTGTGGCCATTGACTCCATGTTTTCAACTTTTCCATCTTCTCAACGTTGGTACCTTCTCAGCAGCCTGGGGTTAAATCTTTTTGTCGGGTACTTGCTCCTATCCACTGGAAAAATTCCAGTTGAAGAAAAGCCACTTTTAACGTTGCTCTCGCTAAAGCAAGCATACCATATGTGTGCAAGCTCATCTACAAACGAAGATTTGGTGAGTGAACTGCGACTGCCAGAGATATTTGAACGCGCAGCAAGCAATTTCGACCATTTTTGCTTCAACGGACCAAAACAAGTCGCATCAAGCGGTTGTAATACGTCGGTCGCATGAGGTGGCAACTTGACAATTATGATATTTTTTTCCACTGCAGTGGAAATGACTTCCATAGAAACGTGACTTACGTGTCCATCTAGTAGCAGCAGAAGAGGTCTTTGGGTGACACTTCGCGCGAATTTCTGGAACCATTCCAGGAAAACTTTACTTGTCATCCACTCGCTATCGCTTACAGCATATAAAAATCCCTCATGAGGTTTGCTTCCTTTCCACGTGCCTTGAAAGATTATCATTGGAGGAAGGACCTCTCCAGACGCACTGCATGCTGCAAGAACTGTAGTATTTTGACGGCTTGGTCCTGGAGTGACTTTAAAAAGGACTTTTCCTCTCGGACCAACAACTTTGCAGCTGTTAGGATCATGAGGAAAACCCATCTCGTCGCAATTCCAAATTTGCCTTTCGGAAAGATAGTTGCTCTGTATGACATTTTCTAACATGTCATAAAAATCGTAAATTACGAATGGATTAGTGGTTGCCACCTTTCGAGCTCTGCTGATCAAATTTGCTTTTTTGAAGGATAGATGATTCCTCTTCATGAAACAGGAAAGCCAATTTTTTCCTGGCCTCCCATTTTTAAATAAATTTTGCTTATTTTCGAGTTCCAAATTCTCTTTTACCAAGTCCAAAATATCACCCATACTCGGACTGAAACCGTGTTGGCAAAGAACTGCAATGCAATTAGCCAGAGACGATTTAATAGCAGGATTTAAGTTCTGGACTCTACCTGCTTTTCCAATGGGAAAGTCCTCAATTTTCTCAATTCTGCTTCGAATTGAACTTTCTGGGATGCCATACTTTTTTCCGGCACCTCTGGTGGTATTTTCTTTTCTTCTTATTTCTCCTAAAGCCTTCTCCATATCTCCTTCATTCCACGCAGACATTTTTCATTAAATTTTGAAATCACAGAATTTTTATTGCTGAGCAATATTATACAATGCTTAAATATATATAGTAATTCTCAATCACTAAATGCAGCTTTTTTGGTGTGCTTTTACGCAAAACTAATGGAGCTGTTCTTCATATGGTTTAGGTTAAACGGTCGATGGGTCGATCACGTTTTTACTTTTTAGTAAAAAGATCATTGAATATTATAACATATAGGCTTAAGCCTTGTGCGGTAACTAACATCCTTTAGAACCGACTATATTGCCTAGGCGAACACTATGAAGCAAGTTTCCTATCTGTCCTTTGAATCGAAAAATTTCTATTCAATTTTACTGGCAAAAACGCATAAGCAATACGAAATGTAAAGAATTTTATTACACACAATCAATGGGAAAAATTTTTGTAAACTTTGGACTTCAATGCGCGCTTTTCTTTATTACTTTCTGGAAAAAAACGATACATTTCATTTGATTGGTCATGCATGAAGAAGGATTCCAGATGAACGCGTTGATATAATTATTTTCATCCGTTTAAGACGGTCGAAAAGTTTTTGCGCGCGACAAAGAACGTTTTCAAGCACCAAAAGTAAGATGGGTTTTGTTTGGACTTAATGTAGTATTATTAACCGGATTATGTTTTTTATGGAATGGAGATGAAACATACTTGCTTCACGGAGTGATTTTTTTTTGAAATGACTGTTCTAAAGATTTTAATGCGGAGGTGGTGCATTGGAGGAAATTAGTGGCTTGCACGCATTAAAGGACAGACTATATGAAATATGTTATTTGTACAACTTTTGTTTATTTTGAATTAAAATCAAAATACCTTTGGTAATCCAAGGTTTGTTGTAGAGACTTGTTCTTTGCGTGACATAGGTTTGAGAGGGGTATGCTGATCGACAATGAGTTTATAAGTACTGCAAAATAATTGAAGACGATGTTGAAATTATCAGAAGTAATTTCTGTCAGATTCTCAAAAAAGTGATTAACAAGCCGTTCAATAACTTTGTTAAAAGTTTTCAGTCGAGAAATGACTCATATTGCTGCATGGAATTTTTTTAGTATTACTATGTGTGCGTTCGATATTATTGGTGACCCTTACACCAGTTAGGTAGTGGTCGGTAGGATCTATTCTAATTGTCATAGGGAAGAAACGGCTTTATTTTTATTTGCTATTGTCTATTAAATTACGTATGTGAAATTGCTTGCAAATTACTTCAGTGAGTAACACACACCACTTTGACCAGGCTTTAAAGCACTTAGTGCAAAGTTAATGGAACTTCGGACATGTGCTACAAACATTTTGCTACAGACATTTTGTGCTACAAACATAGATTGTGATCTTTATTATTCTGTCTGCTAATTCAAAACCGAAACTCGTTGTGACACTTGGAATCTTCAGAAAACGAATTGACATAGTAGGAAACATGAATATAATTCTTGTACACTATTTCAATCAAATCTTCATTCCCAAATGCCATGAAGACATTGTGCACCATGCAATTGCAAGTCACATGTTTGTTTTTAGGAAGTAAAATTACTTTTCCCCAACTCTCAACGTCTAAATCGTGGTGGAACTGAACTGAAGACTCTGGTCAAAGCATGTCGTGCAAATGATGTTACGGACTTAATTTTGTTGAGCGAAAACAGTGGCAATCCAGGTGATAGTTGTTAGTATTTATGTATTATAGCGGCAATTTTGTTTTCCTATCACAAGCAAGCAACAGCCAAAAAAAAAAGTGAAAAATATTGTATTTATTCGAAGATAACGCGCAAAATTTTCTACCTATATAAACTCCAAGTCTGAGTGCATGTTATATACCAGGGCTGAATTAGCTGAGGGAAATTAGCTAAGATATCCCTCTGTTTAATCGCAAATTAGGGGTGTTCATTATAATTGAATGAATACGGTAAGTTGGAAATGCACGTAAACGCATGGCTGAATGCCCAATCCTGAAACAAAGTCAATGTAATGATATAACTGTTTTCTTATTGTTTTGTTTAAATGCTTTGTCTACAAAAAGGTTCTAGACCGATGCATTGGTTTCTGAAGTTGTATTTGTGGTATTGTTTCGTAAGGTTGCATTATGAAGTCATAATTGTCTACTGACGTAATTGTTTCGTGAATATTCTGGATAGATCTTTCCGTTACGTAACTTCACTGAGTTAAAATTCGTGCTTGTGACGTCACAATTGTGTGTACTGCAGTTTGGTGTGAATTTTTGCGAGTCATATGATCTCTCTTGACGTCACAATCTTGTTTACCGTGGTTTGGTAAGAGTTGCATGTCATGTGATTTCTCTGCTTGTTTCTTTTTGGAAATGTGGTAGAACATTCTCGAAATTAAATAAAGTCTCTTCAGTGGTGCTTAAAACTTCAAATCCATGAAGTAAATCCATCAACATACAATGCATTCTACCTAGCATCTTTAAAGGTTACTTCTACATCAAACTCAAGTTTTTGGCCCCAAACAACGATACCCAATGAAAGAACCTATAACCACTAACCCACAACTAAGTTCCCGGTAGCCTAACTAGCCCACATCACTAGAAGCCTCTATGGCAACCCACTCATTTGCAGCTGCAGACGCGTTTCGACCTTATTGTGGTCTCATCAGTGCAGCATAGCAACCTCCCACCTTCCTGAAAAAAAAAAAAAATTCTAACCTTCAAAAGAACTACATGCTCCAAATCTAAGCCTCTACTCGCTCTGCTCAAGGTAGAAAATTTGAAATAAAACCTTCAAGAAAATGATACAGGCTGGATTATGATGTCACAGATTCCCTGTAAACAATCAAGGATTGTGACGTCATGCTGATGTTGCAGTACAGTCAATCTTCATTAAACGAATTGCTGAATTCAGATAGGCATGTGGACCATGACAGGCACTTGCAAAGCCAGCCAACGTCAGAGGGCGCTTACACTATGCTTTCTCTAAAAATTCCTCAGATGCTTGTGGACCGTGACAGGCACTTGCATAGCCAGCCATCGTCAGAGGGCGCTTACACAAAGGAACCTTGGAACAATCCATCTAAAGAAGGTAGCTCCGTTCAACTACAAATCTCCGTTCTGTTCAACTACAAAATAAATTTAAAGAAAGTAGCTCCGTTCAACTACAATCGCCTGGCTACATCCACAGATCCATGCCTTCTTTAGATGGATTGTTCCAAGGTTCCTTTGTGTAAGCGCCCTCTGACGATGGCTGGCTATGCAAGTGCCTGTCACGGTCCACAAGGATCTGAGGAATTTTTAGAGAAAGCATAGTGTAAGCGCCCTCTGACGTTGGCTGGCTTTGCAAGTGCCTGTCATGGTCCACATGCCTATCTGAATTCAGCAATTCGTTTAATGAAGATTGACTGTACTGCAACATCAGCATGACGTCACAATCCTTGATTGTTTACAGGGAATCTGTGACATCATAATCCAGCCTGTATCATTTTCTTGAAGGTTTTATTTCAAATTTTCTACCTTGAGCAGAGCGAGTAGAGGCTTAGATTTGGAGCATGTAGTTCTTTTGAAGGTTAGAATTTTTTTTTTTTTTTTCAGGAAGGTGGGAGGTTGCTGTGCTGCACTGATGAGACCATAATAAAGTCGAAACGCGTCTGCAGCTGCAAATGAGTGGGTTGCCATAGAGGCTTCTAGTGATGTGGGCTGGTTAGGCTACCAGGAACTTAGTTGTGGGTTAGTGGTTATAGGTTCTTTCATTGGGTATCGTTGTTTGGGGCCAAAAACTTGAGTTTGATGTAGAAGTAACCTTTAAAGATGCTAGGTAGAATGCATTGTATGTTGATGGATTTACTTTATGGATTTGAAGTTTTAAGCACCACTGAAGAGACTTTATTTAATAGTCGAAACGTATCCCGTCTGGTGCAAAATATTCTCGAAATTGATTTAGAGTAGAAGTAGGTGTGAATTTTTGAGCGTAATTATTCGAATGTAAATTTAGTGTGCGTAGAGTAAGCAATTTTGTGTATGCTGAAGGGTATAGCCCTTGTTGTATGGTGTTACTGAAGTCAGCAGTGGTGCTTGTGTTTATTGAAAAATAGTACGGTGAGTACCATGGCTAAGTGAGTTAAGTTGGGTCAATTATTATATTCGTTTGGTGAAGAAGGTCTTGTTTTTTACGTGAGGTCAGATCTGAGAACGAATTAATTCCTACCGTTATCATACAATTCTTATCAATCGTCCTGTCAGCTAAGTAATAGCATTTTCTATTTCGCTACAGTGAATATCGATTCAACAAATATTTTTTAACTTTCTTTTCACAAAAAAGCTAGTGCATGCTTTTATAGTTGCTGCCAATTTCTTCGATAAATCGGTTCCTCTCTGGCAAGGATGGGCACCTTCTCTTGTCAGTGGGCCAGGTATGGGTAAATGAAATCCTTGACGGGCCGAATTAATAGTCGAATAGTATTCATTATCTTAATCACATTTTTATTCGCTAACACAAGAAATAAAGTAAGAAATCTTGTTTAATAATGATTGTTTGCGACACTGAGCAATGCAAGCACGACATAGACCGAGTGTACACTAACGCTTAGTGCAGGGCCATTCCATGTCACTGTCAATTCACACAAGGCTGAAAGTCACCCTCTTCGATTTTGCTGAAATGTTATGCAAACCTTCACTATCCTATTTAATAAACGTTTGCAAAGTTTGAATGAAATTTGCCAAAAAATGACCGAGTTATTAAGCATTTTGTTCAGGGGAGTCAAACGAGGGGGCAAAAATTGTTCATTTTCGGCCATGTTTATTACTATTACTCCAAAACTAAGCCAGTGAACAGCTCCATTTTTTGTTGGTCGTAGTACTTCTGCCAAACATCAAAAAAATAATCTTGAATGTAATGTTAGGGTTAAAAGTCAAAGGTCACGAGCATGAAAAGTTTAGTGTTTCTGGCTTTCACAATTTATTAAGGAAAATTTTAGAACCTCGCCAAATCCTCATCTCTGTATGGTTTGGACTGATTTTTGTAAACAATGTTGTTGACTAAATTCTGTCTGACTTCTAAAAAATTCCAATATAAAATAAAAAAGGTTTGGAATTCAAGGCTAAACATGGCTTGAAATTGAATAAAATGAAAAAGTGGCGTATCCTATTCGCCTTGATTAGCTATGACTGCCATGAAAATTTTTTGTTAGAATTTTAACCATATATTCACTATACCTTGGCAAGTTCACCACACAAAATTCATTCATGGAACTTCTCAATGTTTTCATATGAAATATAAACGTCAAATTTTACATGAAATGGCGAAAAGCTGGATAATGCTGGTGGTAACAAAAGTGATTGCTTCCATCGATTTTCATGGCATTGTTACGTGTCAAATTCACTGTCACACTTCTTAACTGAAATAGGTGACTAAAATGAAGCAAAGCTCATACAATTTGAAATCACTAGTCATGTAATCAACACCCTACAGAACCTACTAAATACTATAAACAGCTCTTCATTACTTCAAACAACATTTCGCACCTAAATTAAGCAACTCAGTTGCTTAGTTAGAGCGAGTATGACAACTAATAATGCATACTACGAACAAACTCAACTCAGTTGCTTAGTTAGAGCGAGTATGACAACTAATAATGCATACTACGAACAAACTCAAAAATCACGTTTGCTTCGTCGCAAGTAAGTAGCCAAGTGTCAAACAAGATACACTTTGATCTTTATTGGTGGTAAACAGTATGGAAAATCTTGTCATTACGCTGAGTTTGTAATATCTTCCAGAAGAGCCGTGCATGCTTTGTACAGTCGTAATCATATCTAACAAACAAGTATTAGTGATGGCGCTGTTTCATAACACAAAAACAGAAAAAAACTTCAATTTCTGCCACCATTCAAATGATTTTAGAATGGAAGCAGAATGGCACTTTTTACTACATCACATGGTAAAAGTCCAAACGATGGAATAGGCGGAACAACTAAAGTATTTGCAGCACGTTCATGTCCCCAAACAGCAACTGAATAATCAAATTCTCACACCACAACATCTTTTCCATTGGGCTCAAAATCACATCTCGTGCATTCAATATTTTTGGCTTTC